>JAEIIJ010002550.1:0-20578 GCA_018904815.1 Drosophila ogumai
TGAACAATAATATTTTTTAATAATTAAATTTATGTTTTTAATAAAACATTTAGATTTATAGCATGGTTAAGCACCAAAACCTCTTTAACTTAGATCGTAAGCTATCCTGCACTGGCTTTTGTATATTTTGTTTTCTAGTTCTTAATACTTTAAGTTGGTTTTTTATAGTAATCGGTATTTCTCTACTAAAATAAATAATAAAAAAAATATTTTTTATATCCAAATAGTTCTCCAAACATCTAATATAGGTCCCTTTCAAATAGACTCTTCCTATTACCGCAATATAAGCACAGATTTGTTTATCTTTTACGTCCTTATCTCTTATCGAAGAAGAGTCTGTTATAGACCCGATAGCAATGCCAAACCGGTTTCATAAGTGTGAAACTAATAAATTCTCGAGATAGGAATGAAATTAGATTTTAAGAACTAAATAGTAATGATGACTATTTAAGAGAATTTAACTAATCATGTTGACTTGAAATTTATTGAGGTCTCGTGCTAGATTTTTGGGACATCATGATGGGTAAGCAGAATGCTTTTTGTGATAAGATATTAGTGATTGAAATAGAGAATTTAATTAATTTAATATTGTTGAATAATACCAAACTACATTTAAACAAAAAGAGATTTTAAAAAAGATTAATTAGACTTTTAATGTTTGGGATAGTAGTTAAAGTAATACCATAAGTGCCATTTATATTTTTAAATAATACATTACTGTTAATTTTTTATGGGGGTTTTTTAACAAATAATATAATATATATAATAATATTGCTTCTCAAAAATAATATTTTTTTAAACAACATCTGTATTAATAAAAAAAAACCAAAAAGCCAGCCATAATAATTTAAATAATTAATTTAACTCTTAGTAAATAAATTCCTTCATTTTAAAGCTCTTTCACATAAAAATATATACCCCTCAATTAAGCAATTTTATTTAACCGTCAATTTTATAATTATCAGAATTATAAAGCTAACTTTGTTTATATCTCAATCTGGAATGATTATAATTCTAGTCTGGGATCCCCAGAGAAATGTATAAATTTATGTTTTTACTTTTTGCAAACGGCACATTCCAATGCCGGTCAAACCCCCTGCGAAAGTTGTTTTATTTTTTGTTTTCTTCAAAATTTGTTAAATGCAGAACATAAATTTAAAAGCCTGAAAGCACGAGAAGAGTGACCAAATTATGGTAATATTTGGTAAATAAATAATAATTTCGACTTTTTGAATGGTCAAGCCAAGCGCTCAAATCGTGTTATTGTTTTTTGTTGTTTTCTTTTTTTTATATATGGCAAACACACGAAGCGATCAAAACAAATTAGCAGACACACGCAGCCACACACAACAAAACAACACACACACACAGACAGGTGGCAAAGTGCGCGAACTTTCCAAACAAACCCCCCCCCTATCTCCACCTGCCCCTTAACCCGCTGACTACCGCAAATTAAAAAAGAGACAAAAAAGCAACTTACGTTTGATGTGTTTGTCGATGCCGTTTGCTCAACCTGAATTCTACGATGAATCCCCGGGGATCGCAAACTATTACTATTATTATTGTAATGCATTTTTTTAAATTTTTTTTAGTAATCAACAACAACAAATTAATAACTTTTTTTGATGTGTGTGCGAAAGCTACGACAACGCGACTCGGAACTCGTAATATTTTTGACCGAAATTATTCTAGCGACGTAGTAAAAATTTTCGAACAGCCGAATGGGGAGCCGAGAGAGAAAAAAGCTACGATTTTAAGAGAACTTAAAATGGGCTCCAACTTTTAAGAGAACTCGTTATATTTGATCATCAAAGTGTGGGTGAGTCACAAAGAGACAAGTGATAGAGCGGCAATTAACGGTGTTTTTGTTATGATATTTGGCATGTTATATATGTTGTACATATTTGCTTCTTTTTATAATTATAATTGTATTTATTTAAAATTACAAGTTAATTATTTAATTTAATTTAATTTAATTTATTATTTGGATTTAAGCATTGTTTTAAAGCTGTAAATCCATTCAAATATAAAAAAATTGATGTTTTAAAGATAATTTAATAACTAAAATATTCAAGCAGGCTTCATTTGATTTTTTTAGAATAACGTTTTACGCTGTTATTCGTAATTAAATGTTGCTTAACTTTTATATTAGCACTTGTGTTTTATTGGCTGTATTAAAAACCATAAAAAACGTTGATTAAACTTGGCTATTACATCATCCCTAAATCTAGTAAAACGCACCGAACCCAAAATAAACATATTCAATATCAATATCCCCCAACTTGTTTGTTGTTCTTTTTTTGCGAAATCTTTTGCAAATGTCAGCATTAGTTAGCAGAGAACTTGCCAGCCGAAAGAGAACAACCTGCTTAGAATTATTTTTCTTGAAAGAACCAGAAGAAAGAGAAGTGGGCTGAGCAAGGGAATGTTTTGAGAGAGGTCTGTCTAGAGAGGGCTTTTAATGGCCAGGCGCCGACAACGACGACGACGGCATTAGCATTAACCTACCCCACGTTTGGGGCCAACAACAACGGCAATAAAGTGTTTAATGGTCAAAACGGCGATCAAAGCAGGCGCTCGTTCTCTCTCTCCTTCTCTGTCTACCCTGCTATCCCGCTCTGTCTGCGTCGATCTCTTTGATTTCGCCCCCTCTCCTCCTTTTTATTGTCTGTCTCCGTTGTGGCGCCTAGAACTTTCCATCAAAAAAGACAGTGACAAAAACAAGGGGGCCAAAGAGAAAAAAAAAATAGATTATTTTTGATAATCCCTAAAATCCTCTAGTGATATTATTTTTCGTAACTGATTAATTTGTTCATTTTTTCCTTCGTTAAACTTTAATAATTTTCCCCCAAACAAATTTGTAAAATCAACAATTTAAATGAAAATATTACTTTTTGGGGCATTCCCCGAAAATAAGAGTTTAACCTGCACTGTTTATTTGTTGTTATTGTTGTTACTGCATTTGCTGCTGTTTTTAAGTTTCCTCAACTGCGAACACCCCCCTCCCCCTCCCCCACTATTGCTATTATTGTTGTTGCAGCTGCTTTTGTTGTTTACGCATTCAGAGCAGAATGTGCGAGTGTGTGTGCTAGTGTGTGTCCGTTGTGTGCGTGTTTGCATGTCTGTATTATTATTTTGTTAAAGCAAATAAAATAAAACAGACAAGAGAATGAACTCGCTCGCTCGCTAGCTCTTCCTCTCTCTCCCACTCTCCACGTGTGTGTGTGCCTGTATGTGTGCAACTGAAAAATGTAAACAAACTGATTATCATCCAATCCAATGAATAAATAACACACAACACAAACTACGCGTCGTCGTCGTCGCTGTTTCTACTCCTTTGGCACGAAATGCGCTCCCTTCTGTACCTCTCCGAGTGCCTCCTTCTCCTTCTACCTTTTCTCTTCGGCCGCCCTCTTTCTTCTCCAACCCCTTGCCGCACCTATCTCCTTGTCGCCCCATTCACAATTGTCGCGGGCTCCCTCTGTCCAAATCTACAGTGGAACTTGCCAAACACAACTGGTTGTTTGCATTTCTAAATTAGGATTATATATTAACCATAATAACCTTCATCATTTAAAAATCTATTATTTTAAACGTTAAAAAATATATCCCCTCAACTTATAAAATGTATCTTTCAGATATTCAAGATTTACGAACTCCACTGTATCCATCTGCTGCGCACGCAAATGTTTTTGAAGTACGATGGCGATATTTTCGCAAAAGCAAAAGCGCATACACCGCAGCGGCGGCGGCGGCGGCAGCAACAACAACAACTTACACCAAATACGGCAAGTAACTGCTACACTAACATTAATGAAACTGCCATGAAAACCGCAAGCGCAAGCGCCGCACACAAAAGCCCCAAATACCCCTCTCGCAATCCGCCACCTTCGCCGCTGCCCCCCTACTTCTCCAAAATAGGAGGGGATTTACACTGGTCATGGGGAGTCGTAAAATTAACAGTGGAACAAATGGCAATTGAAAATGCATTGCGGTAAGCGCCGGGGAATGTCTGATTGAGACTGCATGGAGTGTCACTTGGCAGGTGACAATGCCAGACTATCATTGGTTACTGGTTGATCTTCTCATTATTATACAAAGTACTGTTATTTATAAAATGATACAAAAAAAAATTCAGCACGATTTAGTTATTCATAATATATTGCGTTTAAGGAAGCTCTTATTTATTTTATTTTAAAAGATTATTTTCGTAGCTTATGTTTACAATTTTCTTTATATTTTCTTTTTACATTTATTTTTTTTTTAATATAAATTCCTAAAAATATAATCCAATGTGTATATTTAGAACATTAATAACATTACGGTAGCCTAATCTGCAAACTACTTCAAAAAATATATTTTATCTCCTTCTCAAGCTCAAGTTTAACTTTCCACTATTTTCAGCTCCCCTTAATTAACTACTCCTTTTTCATTTAAACTTGCTTATATCCTTGGAAACCATCTCCACCCTATTGAACTTTCCGTATGCTTGCCCAGAAATTCAAAAATTCTTGCATAAGTTTCAGCAAACTCCTTTTGGGGCAAACGTCCGCCCCCAAAAATCCCCACGATTTTCCAACCCACCACCCCGAAAAACCCTATCATCGCTATCATCATTATCATCATCGCAAAAAAAAAAAAAAAACCAAGGGGAGGAGAAGGAAAAACCATACGCTGCGCGCTTGGCTCTAAACAACTTTGCAATGAATGAGTAAACAAAAACAAACGCCGACTTCGCTGCCGGCTTCGCTGTTGCAGTTTTGCTGCTTATTTGCCTTGCACTTTTCATTCCGCCCACCGCAGGGGATGGGTGGAAAAGGGGAGGGAAAAATGGTAGGGTTATAGGCAGTGCAAGCAGAAAACAAAACAACGCGCATTACAGCAACAACAAATAAGCCTGATACTCCGCTACTGTTGCTGCGCTCCAGCAGCAGCAGCAGCAACAATACGAAACACAAACAAGTGAAAATTTGCACTTACAGAAAACTATTTTAACAAAAAAAGGTTGATTTTTTGGGAAATTATTTTTTGAAAATTCCCTCAAAAATTCCTTTAACCTTTGGTATGTATGTTGCAAAAAAGTTTAGGAAAGGTTATTTTATTTTTTATTTAATTTTTACCTTTTCTTCAGGTGTTGAAGTTTGCGAGGAAACAGAAGGCGGTGGGTGGGTTGCGGATGGGTCGCAGTGCGTGAGTCTTAGCTAGCTTAGCCACAACATTGCGGGACAACAAACCGAAGCAACAACAGCAACAATATTGTTTTCTTCTTATTGTTTTTGTTGGTTTCTTGTTGTTCACTTGTCTTGAGGAAAATACTGCAGAAGCAAAACAATTGCAAAATATGAACAAAAAAAACATAACAATAAGGGGGCGTTGGGCTGTTAGTGGGCTGGCTTTAGGTGGCTTGGCAATAACGGGGGTGGAGAGGGTGGTAAATTCGTTGGTGGGCGGCGTCTAAAAAGAGGGCGTGGGCGTCGTTGTTGGTGCCTGCACACGCAAATAATAATGACGCAGGAACAGAAAAAAATAATAATACAACACGAGACTAAAGCCAAAACAAAACCAAACATAAAATATAAGCAAAGAAAAACTGGGAAATTAAATGAAAAAATTAAGAGGGAAAAAGAAGGAAGCTGTCTTGTCAGAAGCGATTTTATCTTGTCCAAATCAAGCAGAAAATCCTTAGCATTCAAATCAATGATTAAATTAAGTTAAATAATAACTGGAATTTTAAAGTACATTTGAACGAGAAATTTTCGACGTAACATACAGGTTTAATTTACACTTTTAAAAGTAATTGTAAAAAATATATTATTGAAAAATCAAGAATAAGAAATATTTCTTGAGATTACTTGCATAGTAATCCTATTAAGTTTAAACTTTAAAGCCTTGAAAATCCAACAACTTTTCACCTTAACGTAATCGGAAATAAATCGATTGGTAATTAAGGTATCAGAGTATTAGTCATTTGATAAGTAAATCAATTTATAAGTGATAATAAAGCTCGATTAAAACTCAGTAAATATAAATTACTCATCGATGAAGCATTCTCTAAAACCACACAATTCTAAGAATTCTAAGAATATTAAAACTTAATTAAATAAATATTAATTCTACAGAATAATACTGAAAATAAAGTCCCTTAGTATAATTCAGTTTAAAAATACTTTTTATTATTACCAAATGCAATTAGTTATTCGTTCATAAAACGTCTCACTTTTTAAGCTCTTTGTAAATTTCTTGTCAGAGCCCGTCCCTATTTGTATGGCCACAAATGTCAAAAAGCGTTATGGGAACCACAAAACTAGAAAGCAAAGGTGACATGACTTGGACAAACAAGTTGCATGCATTTAGCCGGGGCCACGCCCCCAAATACCACCCACTCCCACGCCGTCTGGGCGAAAAAACAACAAAAAAAAAAAAAACCTCACAAAAAGTCCAGGCGCCAAGTTTTATATTCTCTTTTCCTTGGTGAAAATTTTCATTTGTTTTCCAGAAAAACAGCAGCAGCAAAAAGCGAACGAAAACAGGCTAGAAGAAGCAGCACCACAGCAGCAACAACTACAACTCCTGGCATTTTGTTTTGATAAGTCTGACAAACAACAGAGCGCCAAGTAAAAACAAAAGCTTCCAACGAAGAACGAATCACGCCCGGACAAGGACGGTCCCCCCACAGCCAGAGCCGCAGCAAAGCATAAGAGGGGAAAGAATTCACTGGGTGGTAACCACAAAACAAAAACGTCACTACAGCAACAATAAAAACAAGGACCTAAAGTCTATAGCAAAGTTTCAAGACTCAAAAGCTACTAGTAGTTAGTAAAATTAATTATTTGTTAAAGAGAGACACCAGCACATGAAGGTAAAATTCTATATTTATTAAAGCAATTTTAGTTATGCATAAAATAAGGAGAACACTAAAGTTTGCCTGGCCAGGTGGAAATTTGAAAGTTATTATTTTTTAGAACATTTCATTCCACTAAGTTTAACAATTTTAAAGGAAAATGTATTAAGAAGTTAAGAAGAAAACTTAAGATTGTAAATATTTAGATTCTTATTTTAAATCAAACAAAAAAATTGATAGCTCTTGTTTTAAGTTCTTTTGTTTTTTATGTAATTTTTAATTTTGAGCTGTGAACATTTTTTATTTTTAATGTCTTTTTTTTAGCTCAATTCCTAATATTAATAGCTCTAGCTTTTGTAGATCCCGAGATTTTTGTCCTTCTGGTTTTGTACAACAAATTGTTTTTCGTATTTGACACTTTTTTTTTATCAATATTTTATTTACAAAAAGTACACTATCCAGGATGGAGATTGGATCCCTACGTAAATTGTTTTTTCTTGAATAATAACAAAACATTTTCAGTAAGTGTATTCCAAATAACAAACGGCACCAAATGGAGGACCTACTAAAAAAAACAAAAATCCCTGTAGCAAGTGTAGCAAGCGTCGCTGCCGCTGTCGACGTCGCAGTCGCCAACACATTTCGCCGTGCAAAACAAACATTTCATCATACAGAGCGGCATAAACAACAAAAGCAACAACAACAAGTAACAATAACACACACCAATGGAAAGAAGAAGGCGAAGCAGAAGAAGAGCGGCGACGAAATGTCAGGGCCCCCCAATACACACCTCCTCTCCCTCCCACCCGTACACTTTGCTTGCCTGGCGCGACAACGCAAATAAAAACAACAAAAATACCAACAACGTACAGAGACAGACAGTGCGCGGGAAAGAGAGCGAGAGAGAGAGGGGAATTGAGGGAGGGGGAGCTGGGGCCAATGCCTCACACACACACCACTGCGCATTTCTAAGAAAAATTTATGCGTAAAATTTTAATTCTGTTTTGATCGTCAACAACAAAAAAGCACACAAGCAAGCGCACACGAATGCCAGATAGAGAGAGCGAGGGGCTGTTGGAGAGAGTGTGAGTGTGGTGGAGCTTTTGGCGCTCCGGTGCAAAAACAGCAAGTCACTTGCGCACATGTTTGTCCGCGATTTCTCTTGCTCTCTTAGGCTCCAGCTCTCTTCGACGCAGGCGCTCTCTCCCCCTTCTCTCTGATTTCACAGTTAATTCGAGAAGTTGTTTTGATTGAAATTAACACTAGAAACGTTTTTTTCCTCACTTGTCTGTCAAAAATTTCGATTGATAAGAGGCGAAATAAATTCAATCAAAATAAAGAGGAAATTTTGGTTGCCAAGCAAAAAAAAAAGCCAAGCGCACGTGTTACAGGGTATTTTCTTAGAATTAGATTTAATCTTAAACAAAAACGATTCAAACATTTTTCTGTGGAATTCGACCATTTTTGCTTGAATTTTAAATAAATAAGTTGTATTTATGCAGTGAATATTTATTAATAAGCTTTAAAATTATTGGAATTCCCTGTTAATCGCTTGTTTATTGACCCTCTAGGGTTAAGGCTATGTTTTAATTCTGGTTAATTTTTCATCATTTTCCGAAATGGACTTTGATTTGGCAATCAATTGATAAGGGTTTTTACTCAATGAAATAAAAATATTTTATTAATGATTCGTCGTTTTATGGCTAACAAAATAACTTTTGTAAGCAATTCTGGTTAATTTCAATGACTTTTTAATTAAGTTAACCTTTTATAATTTTTTTTTTTTGCAAAAACAACAGGTGTATTTGAAAGTTTTACAATTTTTTCTCCCTTTTAAATACATGCTAATTAAAAACCTAAGTAATTTAATATAATTTATTGGAAAATCCACTTCCAATTAACGATTAGAAAAACAAAACATACACATGACACAACTTCGATTTCCCTTTAACTTTTCCCTCATATTTATATTATAATCCCATAAACATTACTCACCGTTCCGAAATATTTCATCTCTTTGGTCTTGATGCGTCTGTGCTGCATGGCGGGCTGTGATCCGGATCCACCTCCGCCACCCACACTTGGTGCTCCTCCGTTGCCCGCCGCCGCAATGGTACCACTCTCGTAGGCCGCTGCTGCCACAGCAGCTGCTGCAAGGCCGTTTAACCCATTGTGAGCAGCAGCCGCTGCCGACGAGGACACAGGGTTGGGCACCAGATTACTGCCACCGGAGGTGTTAACACCTGAGACACCACCGCCACTGGCACTGAGACTTCCGCCGCCTGCTTCCATGAAATCGAATCGCTTGAAGGCATACCATTTGGACGGATTGGGCTGGATGCCCTGATAGATCTTCACGAACATCTTGTGCTTCTCCCGCCGATATTGGGTCAGGAGCACGTTCATCTTCCGCTCGACCTCCGCCTTGCTGCAGCCAAAGCGTTCGGCAATCTCCGACCAGGCCCGGAATCGGCATAGCTTATCCTTGTACTTGGGATCGGCGCGATTCCATAGTTCGGTGTGGCAGCGATACTGCTCGATCAGTTCCAGGGCATCGTCGTTTGTCCACTCCATGATCTTGGGCGAGGTGTCACCACCGCCGCCGCCACCGCCCGCTGGGATGCTTCCGGCTCCAGCACCGCCGGGCAATGGAATCAGCAGCTGCTGCTGCTGCTGTTGCTGTGACTGTTGCTGCTGCTGCTGGGAGTGGTGCTGCTGCAGGGGCTGCAATGGCTGGTGGTGGCTTAAGTAAGGATGATGATGATGATGATGGTGCGCAGTGGGATGTTGGTGGGCGGCTGCTGCTGCGGCGGCTACAACGCTGGCCGGATTGAAGTTCATTTGTGGGTGCTGCTGCCTCCTAAACACTATTATAGCTTTTAATAGCCTTTACTTATTTTAATCTAGGCGCTTCTGAAGAATCTTTCAGGGAATGTCACGCGAAATGCACTCAATCAACATCGTCTTCTTGGGTCCTGTCGACTGGGTCTCATTCTCATTCATTGAGCACTGCGTGTACTACTTTTCATTTACTGTAAAAAAAAATAGGAAATAAATTAAGGAGTAAGTAATAAGTTTTAGTTAAATAGTTTATTCTTACATAATTATTTATATACAAAAATTAAAAAATTTTAATGCAGGAGAAATTGTTGCAAGAATGCAAAAATGTGGGGTGAATGCTCTATGATTTTTGGATTTGTTGCAAAAAAAATTAATATTGTAAATTTATACAACGGAAACTCTGAGGATTTTTACCTTATTTTTTATCAACTTGTAAAATGTGAATCAAACTTTCCATTGAGGGAAAATGTAATAATGTGAATACAATATAAAATCTAGGAAAACAAGTTTGACTTCATTTAATTCCCGGGGTATTTTATCGTTCTGTTTACTCAGTCGCAGGGTTTTTTCCCGCTTGCCAAACAATCCATAGCCTCGTCGTGTGATAAAGTGACTCATTCACAACACACTCATTCACTCATTCACCACTCGAAACAGAGAAACATTTTCAGCGAACTCTGTTTGCGGCCAAATACGTGCGGCTGCAATCGGGTTGATCGCTCGCCATTGGTCATTATTTTATTTTTCCTCTGTTAACTTATTTGTGCGCGCCGAGGTGTTAATCAGAAATGGGAAATTTTCAAGCCAACAACTAAGCATGGCCAAAAACCCCAGCGGCTGAAACCGATCATCAAACTACTTGGCAAAAGGCAGGTGGAAGTGGAAGGGGCGGCAACTGAAATAGGCCTCTGTCCGATGGCAGTTGTCGGACTTGTTAATTGCTGGGATTTTTATTTGATTTGACATCTAATTGATAAACTGAAAGTCTATTACGAAATTTCGAATGACATTTTATGTAAACGTTTAGCAGGAATTTGCTGTACGGAAGCGAAACTAAACTAAATAATTAGGCATTCTAACATTTGAGTTGGAGTCTTGGCAATTGTTTTGCAAATTAAACCAGCTAATATTTATTAGTTTTAATTGTTTACCAACGAAAGGTTACAAAGCTAGCAAAGCTTAAATTCTTCAGAGCATTTAGACAATATCTAATCTATTCTTCACCTAATTTCACAATGAATGAAAGCTAGGCACCACCTTATTCTCCTTATATAGCTTTGTTTTATAAAATCCACTTCCTACAAACAAAACCAAAAATTAACGCCGACCTCAAGCTTATCTGGGTATATTAGACTATCACTGTACGTCTCCAAGGGTAGATTACACATGAAGTTTTATCTGAACCATGATGTGACGCAAAATTATGAAATACACGAAAGTTTGCCGTGACGTAGCTATATCTTTTTAAATGTCATCCAATAACTACTTGAGGAAAAACCCGAAACCGATATATTGCGTTGTTTTCAAACGATCTAACGATCCTACGCCATTATTATGAACTTTAAATGATCGACATTTGTAATCTTGACAAACAGTAAAAACAATCGACACAAGCTATTTTCCATTCAGCGATTCCCTGTTATAAATCCATAGCAAATTTTTTTTGTATAATCAGTTACAGAACACGTCATCGTCTGCCTAGGTCAGTGGCACTAAATAGGCATTAAATAGGCAGTAAACAGTGGCGGTTCTAGAAGGGTTTTTAATTTTTTAAGTCAAATTATTATATCCACTAACGTTTGTAATATTCCTTTTAAATATAGTAAACTACACAAAACGAAGTATATATTCAATTTTTTCTAAAATAAACCATGATCATAGTTTTGATATTTTTTTTTATTCACTTTATTAATCTATCTTATTACTTTGCCACTCCGGAAAATGTTTAGACCCCCCGTGGCAATGCCACTGATAATAAAAGTCTAGATTTTGCGTTGGAACAAAGTCCCGCAGTGGGATGATAAAGCAGATTCTGATCGGAATTAGCATTTTGACGTGCAACTTTTGTTTAGCTAAAATGTCGCAATTTGTGCGAGCGGAGAAAATTCTGCCAAGAAAAGGCGTAAGTATGTAGTGGTGTGTGTGCGTGTAAATGTCACAAGTCAACAGAAAACAGAAGCAAAAGGCAACAACAAACGATAACAAAGATGGCAACAAGGCAAGTTGCTCGCGCCTCGTCATTCACAATAGACGGAAGTGTATTTCGAACACACACACACACTGGCACACATAATCTACACCAGGGACACGTGCGCTTTCACTCGCACCAATACCAGCGTACTTAGGAGCCCCGTACTATGCGGCATCTCGCTTTTACATCAATCTTTGTCGAACGTAGATTTTTTTCGCTTCCTGGTCTCTCGGGCGTCGAGCGCAATTTGCTTTACGTTTTAGCACTTGTCGTACGTATTTACGCTAAACAAAGGCGGTCAAGATATTAGCACTAAATAACTAAGCACTCGTACTAGATACGATAGTTGGGATGAATCAATGAGTACAATAGATTTCCTTACCAAAGTCTAGTAAATAATCAGTCAAGATTAAGAGACTGTGAAGGATTTTGAGGATTGCTCTGACACTGAGGTTGGGCCTTTTTGAAATTATTTACAAGTGTTTTGGAATTTCTAGAACTAATAAACGTATCGTAATTGTAAACTGCTTAAGAGATTCGAATAACCAAAGCTATTAATTTGATCGCAACTGTACCCTCGTACATATGTACATACATATTAACATAATTACATATGTACATATGTAAATAAAATGCCTTTGTATTTTAGCACAGGATTTAGCACACAAAATTTCATAAAATAAATTGTTTAGTAATCGGTTTTTTTCTTGCGACAAAGTTCGAGAAATATTTCGTTTTGCGCAGATTGCGACGCTGCGCAAACAGCTGGATGATTCATAACGGTAAACTCACGGCGCACACACACACACGGATATGAAAGTTGGAAAGAGAGAGGGAGAGGGAGAGCAATAGATAAGGAGAGAAGGGGAAAAAACTTAATTTGTTTTTAGTTCAGTTTTGCGTGTGGCTTTCTTGTTTTTTTAGTGTTTAGTTGTTTGCTTTTGTTGTTTGCGCCACACTCTGCGTCAATTTTTAGACGCGACACATTTTGGTCTATTTTTAGAACTTGTTTTTTACGCCACGCTGCTTTTTTTACGCACTTTCGCGTACACACACTCTAGCTTTGGGTGTTTTTCCAATTATTTTCCGTTATTGCTTGGAAATTGGGAATTTTTAAACATTCGTTTTTATATTTTTTTGGCTACGTTTTTGGTTTTTCCCATGCATTTTGTCTGTTCGGTCTCGTTGTATTTTTAAGTAGCACAGTTTTGGGGGATTTCCTTGGAAGTCTGCGGTTTTTTATTTGCCTTTTCTTATTATTTCTTTTTTTGTGTTTACTGATTGCGTTTATAGATTTTGTTGGTCTCTTGTTTTTCGCTAAAAATTCATTTGCATGTCCCGGGAGCTTTGATTTGTTGTTTGATTCCCGGGAAAGGTGAGTTGGAATTTTTATCAGGAACTTCGAAATGTCACCGTACTTTTTTATTGTCTTGTAATGTGAATCACGGGAAATTGCTTAGATAGCTGTTTTTATAGGAAGTTTATTTTTAAATTGGTTTGTGTGTTTTAAGAAATTTGTTGTGTCTTGGCTCTGTCTGCATTTTATTTTTAATTGGCTTGATTACAGTTTTTAATGTTTCAGCTTTACAATTAGCATTTATTTTTATTGTAAAAAATATTACAGTTTTTTGATAAACATTTAAAATTCACAGTCTTAGCATTTAAATTGCCCGATTTATTTTACAAACTTCTTTCATCAGACTTTCAACCATTTTGAATTCGTTTAAAAACGCTGCCAAAATAAAACGGTCTGAATCAGAAAACGTTGAATTTGCATAAAATCCATGTTATCCACAATTTAGTTTGTTTTCGCCTTTTGTCATTTTTGAATGAAGAAGAAGCCGAAGAAGGCGGAGAGGCCGAAGCAAATTAAACAACGCAAAAAGTAAACAACATCCAAAAACGAAATTGAGCACAGAAACTTAAAAATACATTTCAAGGCGCGCGGCGGGCATAAAATAAAAAACAATTTACAATCGCTCACACACAACACACACACACTCACATGCTATAACGCGTATTGAAATAATTTGTAAAAAGCACTTTTTTGTGAAATATTTGTTTGTTTGCGCAGTGGTTCTGTTTATGCGTGGTTTTTGAAAACCACTATTTGTGAAATATTTGTTTGCTTGGCTTTTAGTTATTGCTTCGAAAATTGGTTTATTTCACAACTAATAATATTTTGGTTTTCGTATGCAATTCTTTGGGGTTTACACGGGAGTGTTTCAAAATATTTACTTTTGTGCAATTTTAACCGTTTATGAAAAACTTGATATTATTTCATAAAGACCATAATTAAACAACGTTTGTTTAGAAATTATGCCATTGTTTAAAATTTGTTGTAAGTTTCTATTCTAGAAACGTCTAAAATATTTCACTTTCACATTATTTATATTTATTCCTAAAGCACAAAATTCTAAATTTTTGAGTTTTTTACATTTTTTATTTAATATTGCAACCAGTTTTGTTCTTAAATTCACTTTCACCAATTATTTATTTTGTTGTATACCTTTAATTTATAATATCCTTTCGAATGTTATATTAGAATAGATCAGAAATTTAGGTATTTATTTTTACTTTCATATTTTATTGAAAAACACTTTCAGTAAAAACTTTTTATACACAGTTTTGTTTCAAATAAACACTTCATTTGTTCCTTTGTAAATGGTTTTTGATTCTGTTAAGTTTTCGTAGATTTCAGATATAATCCTGCTTCTGATATTCGCAGTTCCGTTATTTGTTTAACAAATAATGACAAAGCGAGAGAAATAGGATGTGGCCAAAACAAACATCGCCTGTCCCGCTCTCTCTTGTAAACATACACACAAACTATTTACCGCTATTTCGGAGGCGCTGTTGCGCTTTTACACTGCTCCGTATTCCGTATTCCGTTACGCGCGCAATTGGTACTATAGCTTCACCGTTATTCGCACTACCGTTCGCAAGCACCGTCTGCTAGCGTCTGCGTCTGTTTCCCGACAAACACTGACAAACCTATTGGCATCGATTTGTAAACGCACCGACTGCGACTGAGGCAGCACCGCGTCGCACTGTGGGGCGTAGACCCCAAAAGTGGCGATCAAATCAGGTGAGCGTTTCTTGTATGGAGATTTCTTCTTGTTAGATGTGGTTTTCTTCAAAGACACGGGAAATATAAAATAAAATATATATGACAAATATAATTTAAAATGATAAACTTTTGTTAGACTCTCTGTTAGGTTAAAGAAAAACTAATAACCACAGTTTCATTCACCACTTTTAGGATGCAATACCCCACTGTGCCTTTGCTTTGGCGTCGACAGTGTCGCTGGCAGTGACGCTGGCTGTGGCGCTGGCAGCGCATTGAAATGAGCACAACACACAGCGGCGGCGGCAGAAGCAGAGTAAACAGTTGTTTCGTGGAAAAACAAAACGAACATCGTAATGAAGTTCTCTTTGGCCTGTTGTGAAATTCTACGGTGCTTTGTCATGCTTAAAGCAACAACAAAGGAGTCCGCTAGGCGGGGGGGCGTGGGGTGCGGGGTGCATTGCCAGGGAAGCAAACGGAAGGCGGGAGAGTTGGTGAGATTGAGAGAGAGAGTGCGCGCCAAAAACAAAAAAACAAAAGCAGACGTACAGTGGTGGTCAAAACAGTAGCACCAGGATTCGAGATGTTTCTTAGGATTGTTACATTTGCCCGTGCATGCATTAGGAGTAAGTAAATATTGTATACTATTCTTAACTAAATAGTGGGGATGTTCAAATTGAACAGGCATATTAACAGACATTTTTCAGTAGATCCATTAAATAGCAATCAGATTTCTTCCAAATTCCCGTATTTCTTTTTTTCTTTTTCTTCTATTTTTCTGGCATCTTTGGCGACCTCTGCTGTATGAAGGCTGAATGCGATGCCGACGTCGGCAGCGCAGTTGTTTTGATAAAGAGAAAAAGAAACACGGCAGCAACAACAAAAACGGGTGGTGAATCGTTGGAGAAGGGGAATGTAGAGAAGGAGTGACAGAGAGGGGGAGGGGAGACCGCTTCTTGGGCCGCACACACACACCAACACACACGAGCAGCCGAGTCAAACAAACAAATAAAATGTGAAGCAGAAATGGCAAAAAATTAAACAAACAAGTAGACAGGAGCGGTTCAGCGCAAAAACTGAGTTGAACGAACGGAGGTCGTCACAAAAGGCGAAAAAAGAAACGTCAAAAACCCAAAATAATAATCAAAAGCGGCTTCGCGCCAAAAACGAAACCGAAACGTTATTTGTACTACGTCGTAGTAAAATTTCAAAGGCACACACAAAAAATAAAATAACCTGAAATGCTTTTACTCTGATATGGAAGAAAGGTTCATTCACGGCGGACAAATAAAGTAATGTGCAGTTCTTAATTAATTATTATGGCCTTAATTTATTATTATTTTATATATTTAGTTATTTATGTACATAAATACATACATACATACATATGTACATACATACATATAAAAGAAATTCAGAGATACATATGTATACATATCTTTTCTCCACTTGTCTCAAAGTTCAAAATATTTCCTGCTTTTCTATATCGTTTCTTTTCTTCTGTTTCTGTTTCGGTTTCTATTTATTTTTGTTTAGTTTTGTTTGCTCGTTAGCCAAGTGGGGGCGGAACAGTAGGGGCAGGTGCTCTGGTCTCGCTTTCTCGCTCTCGCTCGCAGTCGTCTTAGTCCCCCTCCCCCTCGCACTCGTACTCCTGGCGACTGCGGCTGCTGCTTGTTGTTTGTTTGTTTTTCGTGGCGTGTTTTAGTGTTGTTTTTGTGCTTGGTGCGTAGTTTTTACGTTCGTCATCGTTCGCTTGGTATTTCCGTCTTCTGCCGGCGTCGCTGCCTACGCTCTGCTGCCGCGCTGCCCAAATGGTTTGCCTTGAGTTGTATTTGTAGTTGTATTTCTAGTTGTAATTGTACTATATATTTGTATTTTTTTCATTGCCTTGCAGGCGGATTGCAGTTGTGCACCGCAAATAAAAACTTACTAAAATATTGGTAATATTAATAGGGACACCTTTTTAAATCAGGTTTTATGTTTATTATTTTACAATCCTGAATGTAGAATTGAAATTTGGGAGATCTCCTCGATCAATGTCCGACCGTGGTCCAAATTTGTTAATAAAGATGTTTAGTAGTTGTAATTTGCAAATAAAATTCAACTAAACTTATCAATTTAATTTGTTTTATTGGCACTTTAAAGAGCCTAAGTAAAAATAAATTTTATTTTTTGTTTTTCTATTTATTGTCTATTTGTCAGTCCTTTATTGGCTCTCTCTGTGCTTTTGTTTTTGGCTGATGCCTCTCTTTCTGCCGCTGTTCTGCCGAAGTCACCGCTTCTGTCGCAGTCAAATGCGTTTTTGGTGGTATCACGTACTTTTTGCCTTTGTTTTTATTTTTGATGTTTTTCTCTCGTGCGCAAGTTCTCTGTTCACGTGCGAACTGTTCCCTCTTTTCCTGGTTCTTCTCCTCCTCCACCCTTTTTTCTTTCATTTGCTAAGCCATTGTCTTGCCTTCTCTGTTGCGCTTTCTGTATTAGTTTTGCGTTCTTGGGCGAATTTTGTTGTTCCGTTACTTCTTGGCGCGCACTGTGGAATGCAAGGAGCGGATCGCGAATGTAAAGATTAAGGAATAGAAATATAGGAAAGCTTGTTCTAAATAAACAATTATAAATTCAGTTAAGAGTGACATTCTGGATGAGCTCCAGAAAATTCTCAAATATCATCCTAGAGTTTTGTTAACACACAATAATGATGGCGTGTCGTTCCACCCACCGTTGATTAACTTTATTTGGTCAATCAATGCGTAATGTGTACCATTACTTAATCTCCCTGACTGTGTATACACGGAATAAAATGCAAACTCATCATTTGCAGGGCACATTTTAATCGATGCGACCCACTGTGAAGGCCGCATGAGAAATGCTAATTAGTACAAATTCGTTTGTCACAATTTGACAGAGAGCGAGACTCTTTTCTTTTTTGCGAGTAATCAAATAAGAAAGTTCGACAGGGCTCAGGGTGTGGGTATTAGTATCTGGTGGTTGGGGGATGGGGTGCCAGTGGGGGTGGCTCGGCCGCTGCCGCTACATCTGCCGACGTCGGCGGCGGCGCCGCAAACAAACACTTGTTTGCACAGGAGAACACAGAGAGCGACAGGCAATGTAATCTCTCTCGAAGAGAGGGCAAGAAAACAAGAGAGAGCAAGCGCACAGGCGGATTTTATTCGTGTACACTCGCAAAAATTGGTTCATAATGTTGTCTCAAGCATTTAATTATATTCACGTTGCTGTGAACAAATTATTTACATATTAACGATTTTAAAATGTTACACATGGTTTAAATAAAATAAGCAATTTAATATGAACATTTAATATTATTTTTTTTTCTTAGTACACTTGACTTTGTGAGTGAATTCACAACTAGGAAGCAATTTCACTTGTTTACAATGTTTGTGCGTATGACGGGACTGCGAAAAGAGAAAGAGAGCAGTAGAATTATGTACGTCCCTGAATACCAGAAATTAAGTCGTGTTGTGTCTTGACCCCCCTATAACTCTTAGCTCCACAGCCTCGCCCCCACCCATGGCCCCACTGTCGACGTAGACGTCGACGCCGGCAGCAGCGCGACTGAAGGTCATTATACATTTTGCATTTCAACGTCACTTGCTGTTCTCTTCTAATTCTTTATCTTAATCAGTATCTTTATCTTTTTTTAAAGGGTATTTAGAATTTGTATTGTCTAATTATTTTTACAAATATATTATTTTTGTAATTATTACTGTTGTTAAATCTTAGACTCTTGTCACTATGAGAAGCGGATATATGCTTTAAAATAGGCAATGCTTTTTAATAAATAATTTTTTTTTATAACTGTATTTCAAGGTATAAAGTAAATCGAATGATTTTCGGCATTGCATTAATTCTGACTTGCTTTTTTTGGGTTCTTTTATTGTTTTTTTTTTGTTTTTGGACTTCTGTGTGGAATGGAATTGTGTAAACAGCGTCGGCAGAGACGTCGGCAGCGACAACAACAATACAAGGCAACGCAGGCGGCATAAGAGTAAACAAAAGTATTTTCTTTTTGTTTTTCGCATTTTGCAGAGACAATGCAAGAAAGTTGGGAGCTAAGAAAAGTGGCGGGGTTAATGGGGGGGCTTGCAAAAGAAGCAGGGGAGGAGGAGACGTTCAGGGGGACTGTGGGATGGCGACGAAAGGGATTGGGGCAAAGGAACGGAAAGCAAAGTTAATGAAGATGAGCCTGATGAGTTTTGTTGCTCTTCTTGTTTTGTATTCGGCCGCCTTTTGTTGTCGAGCTTCCATTGCAAAAAATATGCAAAACAGCAACAATAACAATAAGACACTAAAAACAAACAGCAACAAGAAATATGTAGTTACAGTTGCGGTAAAAAAATTAGTACCAAATGAGAGTATTTAATAGTAAGGACCTTGAAAATTGTTTAAAAATATAATGAAATACTAAACTATTCAAGATTTATTTTTATTATTATTATAATTTTTATCCATTTAAATTCCTATTATTTTAACCCTGATTGTTTGTACATAAATACGTTTGCATGCAAGGCAGCGAAATACGCAAATAGAAGCAATGAACTTAATTAGTTGTTGTTGTTACTCTTGCTGTCTCTTTTTTGTTGCTGCAGTATTGCTTTGGAGTGAGTGGGAGTCGGTGATGAAGGGGAAAAAGGGGCAGAGAAAAAGACAGAGAATGAGGGAGTGCTGCGTTTGCGTAGCTCCAATAAATTGGGTTGTACAGGTGTTGAAAATTAAGTAACATTAAGATTTTAATAAATAAGTTTATTAACCCTATTTCAAAATTATAGTTTTTAATTAAAATTTAATTATTTAAGAAACAAAAACAAAATATATTTGAATAAAATTGTTGCAAAGAGAGCATTTAAAATTTAGAGGTCTGAATCATTTCAAACATAACTCCTTCCTTATCATTTACTATATATTTATTATTTTTTATATCAAATCAAATTATTGTTAATCTGTATTTTATTGTTTTAGATTAAATTAAGCAAACAATCCGTATCTAGGTTTTAAAATTAGTCCGAATGACTTTGTTTTGGTTTCTATTGCCGGCACCGCCAAGAAAATAAATCGCAAAGCTTGGCAAAACTTCAAGCGGAAGTAAACAAATTTTTCTTGCTTTTCCTCTCAGTTTTCTCTGTTTTTTCCAGCACACTTGATAAGCTTGCACCTAAGCGACGCCCTGTGGAATGCAACAAATGCTAACAAACTAGATCGCAACTGTACCTCTCACCGAATATAATTATGATGAAATGTTTATATTTTTACTGGCATTGCTACCAAAAAAATGTTGCATTGTCTCAGTGCGGGTGGTATAGTTTTTATAATTTTCGGTTGAAATGTTTTCGCCGTGTTGACATTGTTTTGCCAAACGGAAAAAATACGCTTGTCGCATTTATTTACTAGCATTTTACTACGAACCCCAGCTGGTTGTTGTTGCAATTGTTTACTCTCGTTCTTCTGCTTATTTTAGTGTCGTTCTTGTTGTTTTTCTTGTTTAGCATTCGCATTCGAGCTAGCAACAATAACAAGATGCGACGACAGAAAAATAACAGAAACAACAGGGCACCTTTGAGCTCCCGCTGCAGTTTTCGACACTAAAAAATTATTGTAATGATTTTTTAATTAATAATAATAATAT
>JAEIIJ010002556.1:0-11810 GCA_018904815.1 Drosophila ogumai
AAATTACATTCTAGGAAATACTTGCATTAAGTACTTTAATTTGTAAATATTAATTAATAAAAATTTTTCAAAAAAAATAGGATATCTAGGATATCTAAGTAAAGGAAAATTATAGTTTAACATATTATTTATTATATATTTATATTTTGTTACCCTGTTCACTTAACTGCTCAATAACAAATCACAGTCTATGCCATAATTACACGTTCCAGTTATAAGTGATGCCTGTCCGCAGCGGATTTCCATATCCAATTTTCCTGTTGCTTTTTAAAACACGAGAATCAATAATTCAGGACATCGATAGCTGCTAGGAAATGGCCATGTTTTCCCGCACTTCTTAACCCTTTTCATTTTTCCAGTTTTGTGTTTTTTTTTTATGTTAAGAACCCGCCTCCAGCTGAATGGTTGAATTAATTGCCATGTCATTCAATTAAGCAAAGATAATTCCCCTAAAAATGCTTCAGTTACATGCAATCACAATTAGCCAGTAACAACGGCGGCAGCTACAACAACAACAATAACAAAAACAATAAACTCAGATAGCAACAACAAAAAAACAATAACAATTCAAAGGGCAATAACAATAACAATGAGAGCCAAAGAAGAGACCATTTTTCGAAGCGACTTTGCCGCTCGAATGCGTCGACATTTTCAGCATAAATAAATAAATAAATAAATGAAATGCCTGCTTGCCAGTCGAAGGGAAAATAAACTAAAATTAAATAAATTCTTCACTTGGCAAATATATTTACAATAAATATTCGAGCTCAAGTCTAGGAGTTTGCACTCAAATTCCACTTAAATGCAGTCGCCACTTATTCGTAGGGAATCCCCGTAAATTTCAGTGCTAAAAAAACCTAAAAACTAACCCAAAATGAAAATGAATCTCTTAAAACTAAGATTAAATTTTATAAAAATTTGATTACATTTTTATACCATTTTTATAAATTTCTATAAATTTCAATAACTAGTTCTCGTCTTGAATTCAAGCTAACCTTTAACCCATGCTAGCTGCAAAGCTTCTTTTTTCATTCATTTTTCCCAGGCCATTTCCCCCTCATCCCCGCCGCAGTAAGCGCGCTAAAATGTTTCAATTTAAATTAATTATTGTTTGCACCACAAGTGCCAGGGGCGGCGGTTCGGTGTTCGGTGTTCGTGGATTCGCCAAGGCAGCACAACTTTTAATTATGGTTACAAAGATTTTTAGTCCTTGTCGATGGCTGCTGTTGCGCCGCTCATCCCCGCTTAGCCCCACTCCATTCCTGCTCTGCCACCAAGTGTCTGTCTGTCTGCCCCCCAGAATCCATCGCGCCCCCTGTTGAAAATCCCACAGCCCCGCCGCTGTGCGCCATCAACTTTGACCAACATCGATTAAAACGATGAAAACGCGGAAAATTGCGCCAACTAGGAAAACTGCAGTGGCGGCAAATGAAAATGCCAAAAGCAAAGGCAAAAGCAATGCAAAAAAAACAAGTAAAAACCAAGGAACAAAACAAAAAAGTAATGAAAATAGAAAAAGTATAAAGAAAAAGGAAGAGCAGAATGCAAGGCAAGGCAAGGCACTAGGCAAAAGTTGAACGTTTTTATTACGTCTGAAAAAGTGGTGCAAAAAGGCGATTGCCACCGCTTAAGAGCATCAAGCGGGTGGTACAACGAGGGTTAAGAGCTCCGCAGGGTTAAGTCTGCAGGGGTGGGCGGAAAGAGTGTGAAAAGAATTGAAGTGGAGTTAAGGCAGCCGACGACGACGTCATCCTCGAGTTGATTTAGGTTTTTCTCCGTCGCTCCTTCGCATTTTTTGTTTGTTTGTAATTTTGAAATGCTGTTAACTGGTTTTTGTTTCTGGTTACCGGCACCGCGGCGGCCACTTCTACCGATTAACCCATTCCCGCCAGTATCGAATTAAGCACAGTGGATTGAGCCTTGAGAGAAAAAAGATTTTGTACCGAAATAAACACTAAATTAACATTTCATATGAGGGATTATGTTGTTTAATAAATGGTTAAGTATGTTTATAAGAGATGTGCAATTTTAGAAAAAACTTAGAAAAAAGATTATTTTTGCCAAGATACCTTTATATATCCTTTTCAGTTAACTGCATTAATTTCAATTCTGAAAACTTTTCTATGAGGTTAAAAATTAGTAAATTGAAAAATGAAATATTTTTTACATTTTTCATTATTTTAATGTTAATTACTTCGTTTCTTTCGTTGTCTTTACTCGTCGTTTTGCTAATCGTTTGCTTGTGCTTACTCGTCCCTCTGGTTTCATTCTCGTTGCATAGATCTTAGCTAGTTAGGGTATTCTTGGAATATACAATTACAAATGTAAATTAGTAAAATAAACTATACTTTCGCTAAGTGTAACTAACAAAATCCATCAATAAGAGTGATGACTCTAAAACCCAAGCCCATCTCCTTAGGGGAAACCGAAATTAGACGTTTAGTCTCATCGCTCTCATCAAACGCTTAACCCTTTGTTGCCCATTGTGCTGGCACTTTTATTCTGCTCGCCCATTGTGCTGTTCCAAATCTCCATCCTTTATTTTGGATTTTCTTTTTGTGTTTACAAAATCGGGGGGCCCTCATAACGCCGACGCGGCAAAAGTTGTTGGAAATTCAATTTAAGCGAAAGTTGAAAATGCTAGCGGCAGTGCCCCGATTTTTCCTCCCACCAAGAGGGTGGTAAGAGCCAGAAGTCTCCTTCTGGTTTTCCACATTTTCCCGCCGTGTTTATCTATGAAATTTAATTGACAGCAATTGGCGAGAGAAAGCTAAAGTCAAGGAAGAAAGCAAAAGAAGTAGCGAGCTGGTAAAGCCACCTGGCGTTCGGGCCACTTGAGTTTTTGTTTAATTAGTGTCCTGGCCGCCCTTTAAAGCCAAACTTCCTGTGCCGCTGTTCGTCCTTGCTGCTTGCTAGTGCTTTAAGGTGTCAGGGCAAATCCGCCGCCAGACGTGACGTGACAATAATACCGAAAAATCTGTCAACCTAATGCGGGGAAACCCAAGCCCATTTCCCCTGCTCCAGAGCACAACGAGTTCTTTACACTTTTTACTGCACAGTGAGAAATATTCAAGTATAAAATATAGAATAAAAAAATTAAATAAAAAAGAAACCTTTATCTCCACAGGCTAACGATAACTATTTTATATATTATTAAATTAATGTTGCAGTTATATAACTTTTTTAGAGGTTTCTGATAGCTGAAAATATATTTAAAAAAAAGATTTACAATAAATAAATAAAAGCTTAAAAAAGCAAACACAAAACTTAAATAAAAATCCTATTTACTGAAGTTTAAATTAAGCCAAATCAAAGGTCTCTCTCTCTCTCTGTTAGCTTGTTAATTTACTTCAGTGTTGGTTTGGCGTTTTTGCCCCTTTGGGGCACAAGTTTCATGGTGTCTGCCTTACATGTGGCTGCATAAATTTTACGCTCATCACCTGCCGCTGTTCCGCCCAACGTTCGTCCTGCCACGCCCCCTATTCACCTGCTGGCTGTACTGTGCTGTGACCTTGTTGTTGTGTTTCCCGCCGACTTACTTACTTATTTAGCATAGCATACAGTTGTGCGCGCGCGAAAGGTCCTTTGAAAATGGCACAAGGCTGAGGCCGAGCCGGGAATATGCGGATGTTTCGCACTTTGGGAGCCCTTGGCTCGTAAACAAATTGAATTGAAGTCATAAAAGTCGTCGCCCAAAAGAAGTGAGGTGAAAATGAGGGATGCGGAGGCGGAGGCGGAGGCCATGAGCCTTATGCTGCGTGTCAGTGATTGCGATGTTCCACGTCCTAAACAGTAGAGCTTGGCTATAAAGAATAGGGGAACAAGGCGTAGAGAAAAAACATACTAGTAAAATGCCATTATTTAACTCTAAACACTCCGCTTATTTAATACATTTATAGAAAATAGAAAATATTTAAGTTCAATAACAAGAAAAGATTTTTGCCTTACCTTGAACTTTATAAATAATAAAAAATTTAATTAAATTAATTTAAAGGTTCCTTTTATAGAATCCCCACTGTACGAGTATATATGTAGGTCTCGTTCCAGTTTGCTGCTTGTCAGCGCCATTATGTCGCACTTGTTAAATCCGAGAGTGTGCCACACACACTCTCACACACCCACACCCACGCTCCCCCCACCCTCGCATGTGGCGCGACAGCTTCCCTTTTTTATGCCTCAATAAAAATACAATACGTTACAATTGAATTGAACTCAATTGAATTTGATTGAAGTTGTAAAGCTCAGACAGGCACTGCAACTGTCTCCGTGTGCGAGTGGGCCAAATGCAATAACATGTTGCCTACACAGCGAGAAATAGGGATCACCAAGTGGTAGGGTATTTTAAAACAATAACGGGATTAATATGATATATTTGTACGATTTTGAGAATGATTTAATGTTTTTTTTTTTTTTAGAAATTTTAATGTAATTTCTACTCACTTTTTTTGCGAGTGTTCTGCAAAGGACTCGGATGTATAGGGCCTGCCATCGATGAGGTGTCAATGCCGGGGATCGACAAGGACAGCGACTGGGGGACAATAATGACAGCCAAAGCTAACAACGATGATGAAAATGGCGCAGGCGATGATGACTATGATGCTGATATGGCCATGATATTATGCCCCCCGATGATAACGATGATGATGAAGTGCCGTGCTTGCCGCCATAAATACATCTTTGGAGACGTATTGGTGCTTTCCCCCACACACACACACTCGACACACACCACAGCTTCCTTTTCGACTGCAATCGAAGCCCAATCTGTGCAGGAATATATGTATGTATGTACACATGTGTGTGTTCAAAGCGAACACATGCACATGATTATATTCAGTTTTCATATTTCGCATTCATACATTAAGGACAACGCCACCTGCTGTTTAATATGTTGCCTGACATGGCTTTGAATATATCCAGGGAATGATATTTTAATCCTAGCTCCAAGGTCCTTGAAAAACCTAAATAATAAGAAACAACTATTATTTTTTTTGGCATTAGAGTATATAGTTAGTAAAAAGAGTATTCGTAAAGTGAATCCTTTCCATGTGAAAAACTTGCATCTTTTTTTACCCGCTGGACATTGCAATCTCAAAATGCTGTGAAAACTGCAGAACAGCCAAGCTGGCTGGTTTCGATTTCGATTTCTAATGCTAATAGACACCTAGCTGGGCGGGAAAAATCGAGGAAAATCCGCTGAGAGGTGACACCTTTCGCGAGATAGAAAGACAACAGCAGCAGCAACAGCACAAAACGGGAAATAGATGGAATTGAAAATAAATATTAAGTTAGTGAGACTGTGCGGGGCAATGGAAAAAGAAAGAAAGAGAGAGAGCAAATAATAAAAAAAAAAAACAAAAACAAAAACAAAAACAAAAAACACAGTGTACGAAACAATAAACGTGTCAAATAAATAAACAAAAGCAATTTTTGCATCTCAGTCCCACTCTCTTTTTGCTGCTGTGGATTGGTGTTGATAACACTTTCGCTGGCGCTTGGCCAATAATAAAAGTATGGAGAGAGCCCCGACTTTGATATACCCAGAAGTAAACCTTGGGTATAACAATATTAATATAAATATTATTATTAATTAAAAAGAATTTAAAACTATAATTGTAAGCAATAAGCATACGTTAAATGCTTGTGCTCTCTTCGATCTGCTTCATACAGAGAGCACTGAGAGAGAGAGAGAAGCCTAGTTGCCTCCCTCGCGAGCCGAAGCTTTTCTCTCTTCCTGTTCAGGTTTATTGGCATAAGCTTTTTTAGTATTTGACGTAGACACATGCAATATACCCTCTCGATGCTCTCTATAAAATCGGCCAAAGCTGGAGATGGGGCGTGAGCGTGACGCTTGTTAATCCCTCGTTGTTCATTATTTTCTTCCATTCTTTTTTCGCTCCTTCGACCCTGCTACACATGGGTGTTGTTTGCATTGCACGCTTGGACATTTTTTAATTTCCGCTTTAAATGAAAACCACTTTCACAGGGAATAACAACAAAGACATTCGCAAACACAGCGGCCAGGGCACGGGCACAAAAACCAAAATTGCCATTAAGGGTCTGGATGCAACAATTGAACGGGGGAATGAGAGTATACATGGGCATATAGGGCGAGGGGAGTTCCACAAATTGGGGGAGTGAGAGCAGGATCGGGAGCGGATGATTGCAAATTCTCGAAATGCAAATGCAAGTTACCAAAATGTGCATTTGTCTTGGCGCCGGGCAACCGCCCGCTGTTTGGCACGTCAATGCCAGGACACAGGGCACGCACACTCAAACACTTGCACAAATCTGAAATCACAGCAGCGGTAATAACAATTGTGATGCCAAAGAAGGACATGTACATATAAAATTTGATCATTTGTAAAACTTCCGACTTTTTTCTTGGCCGCAGTGGCGGCGGCTTTTTCTGAAAATGCCCATTTGCAATGTATCTTACGTATACGTTATATACGTATACGTAATACGTTTCTTGACTCTCTTTAACAGAAAGAGCTTGAGCTTTCTTTGATCTGCCTCACACAGAGAGCACTGAGAGACAGAGAGCACAGCTTATAAAGAAATCATTTAAGGTGGTCTCACAGCCTAGAACTGCTGGTGTTGCTGCAGCAAAGCAGTCTCTTTCTAGCAGTCTCCTTCTACCGCTTGGTTCTCGGAATTTCCGCTTTCAGAGAGAGCCGAAAAGACCACCTTATTTAGTTGCATCATGGACCAGCCCGAAAGCTTGATCAACAGTGTTATCCTAGCCTAACGTTATTTACAGTCTTACATTATGAGAGCCCAATGGAAATGCAAGTGTAGTCAGCACACTTGGGTTGCCTATTTACTTGACCCGGCCTGTGCCTAGACCCCCCCTTGATACATCAGGTGCACAATGGCACACACTTGAGCACGTCGAGCAATGCGAACGCATTTCGTGTGAGAGAAGTCGGCCGCCACCAAGCCAAGTCCTTGGTCCTCGCCTCGACCCCCGATGGCAGCACAACAAGAACAGCACAACTCGATTAGTGCTGCAGTTGCTGTTGACAATGCATTTGCCTTACATGTTTAATGATGTATTTACCTAGGCCAACTAAACTGAGCCCGCCTGCGAACAAAGGCCGGCAGGAGGAAAGGACGAATCGCCCCCAGAGGCGGCGGCGGCGGTGCTGTAGGTGAAGATGTGGAGATGGAGTGCATCGGTGCATCGGGCAGCTGCTAGCCAGAGTTTGACTCCGATTGAGATTCGCATTCGGATGCGGATTCGGCTAAAAAGGGTTGGGGATGCACTGAAACAAAATTTATTAGAGACTTTGTATTTAAATCTTTGATTTACTATGATTTTTAATACAGTTAACAAGGTTTCTTAGAGCTTAGTAACAGCCTTTTTAGCACACAAGAGAATTTATAGGTTTTTAGATTAACTTACAAAATTGCACTTTTTGACTTTGATTGCGAGCGTGTAAAATGCCAACACCTTTCTGGACCGAACTGGCCGTAGCATTTCAGAGCAGAAAACAGCAGTCCAACTCATTCCGATCCTTAGACCCGAAGCCCGGAATCCGGAACCCAAATTCACACCCGTTCCCATGGCTCTTCAACAATCCAACTGCAGTTGACGTGAATTGTTCAGCTTGAAATCTATGATTGCAGCTATAACTGCGAACTCACATCCACTAGATAGAGAGGGGTGTGTGTGGCTAGGTGGTGTGTGTGGTGCTTGGTGCTTGGTGTGTGGTGTACGGGGGCGAAGGCGTGGCAGCGCTAAGAGCAAGTGGACATGCATAAATTTCTGACTTGCTGCCTGCCTGCCATTTAAGTGGAAAATGGAACATTTTGAGGCCTGAGGAGGCGCACAGAAGAAGGAGCACAAAAAGGAGCTGGAACAGGAGCGGCAGGAGGCAGCAGCAGGATAAACAGAAGCAGGACTTTAAAAAGCCATGTGCCCAATGCAGCGCTCTCGATGCACATGGCATATTGATTGTTTATTGTTTATTGAAATTGATTACCATAAATTGATTGGACTACGAGTCCTGTGGCAGCGGAGTGGTCATGGCCCCTGGCCACCTTCCATGCGAGTTGGGGTCGAGATTAATCCGAGTCTGGTACAAATATTGGGATTAGGTCCTGATGCAAAATGCTCAATTAAGATCTTCTGCAATCCTGCATTGTATTCACTTTATAATAGCTTATCCTAAGTCCTTAAATTATGTTTATGAAAGTAAATTTAAAGTAGATTTAAAAGAGAATTTGTTCTGAAATTTATAAGGGTTTTTGGGGCAACTTTAAACTATTTATTTAATGGGTAACTAAAAATATTAATGTTATTTTCATCCTTGACTCTCCTGGAAATCTGAGAAGTACGGCTGGTTTCACCTTTAAAACACACATTTCTCAGGGTTGTTCTGAAATATTTAAAATATATTCAGCATGTGTGTTTGCGTGTGTGTGTTTATTTGCTGGTGTAAGTGCATCTGCGAGTGTGTGTGTGTGTTGGTACTTGTTTGTTCGTGTGCAGCACGTTTTTATTTGCGCACACACATTTTTCCATCTTTCGCTGCACTGTAAACAGCAGGGCGAGCTCCGCTTCCACTTCCGTTTCCGCCACCGCCTCAGCCTCGGCCTTCACATCCGCATCTGCCAAGTGCCAACACACACCAATGCAGCGGGAAGGGAACAGGACAGCCATTTTCTAATGCAGTCTACATAGCGTCATATGCAAATACTTTACCCGCACGCTGGCTGCAATTGAAAATCCCGAAAAAACTAAGAGAAGTGAAGAAGCGCGTTCCAAAAAAAAAAAAAAAAAAAAAACAAGGGCTCTTAGGGATTCTGGAGGTCAGCAGGAGGCAGTAGGAGCAGCAAGAGCAGCAGAGCATCAGCTGAAGCTAAAGTCTAAATAAGCCAAACTCACTCTGATGGCACTCCCCAAGGATAGGATCCTGCTGCACTCAGAAAAATGTGAGCTATTAAAAATATTTTAATTGATTATTTTTAAAGGAATATATATACTTCTATGAAAACACTTGATGTTCCATTTTAAATTAGATTTTTATTAAAATTTAGTTTCCTTTGAGTTGTCTTCTTTTTTTCTCCGTGTAGGCTCTATAATTTCCCTAGTTTCGACGACTGTTTTGCCTTCATAACCAGTAAATATTTGGCTTTAAGCAAAGCGGATGCCGTTGGCAGGAACTCGCCGCTGCTCAATCTTCATCAGGGCCGTCGTCAGAGTTGGCCAACTCACCTAGAGCCGTGTTACCCTCGTCTTGATTCCCCCAGCTCCTCGCCTCGCCTCGCCTCGTGTCTCGTGGGCCATATATATCCTGATTGTAGCGCCCCTCCCCCCGCTGAGATTTACTTTCTATTTGCGAGGACATCAAGTTGATTATCATACGCCGTCCGCTGCCGTTCGATTTTGTGTCCAGCGATGCCATTAAGCACTCAATCAGTCTTTATCAGGTTTTGACAACGATTAACGCTTCGGGCGCCAAATGCTCTTGATGGATGGCTGGCTGACTGCGCCAGGATCCCAGAAGCTAGGGATGTCCTGTGTACAGTTTGAAGAAATCTTATCAAAGCGGAAATATTTATTATATTTTACAATCAACAACAAAATCGATAGCTCTCTTAATATATAAAAAGATATTAGTTTTTAGTTTAAGAAATTATTTTTAATTTTATAACTCATAACAACCAAACATCCTTTGATTTGTTAAAGTTTCAATCGATTTTTAATATCGATACTTTGACACTTACTGCAATCTCTAAGAGCGGCACCCGTTTATCGACTGTCAAGGCCTCGTCCTGCGAAATTGATTTGCAACTCCCCGTCAAAGATGTGTATTTGCCTTGGCTCCGACTTCGACTTCCACTTCGACTGCCACTTCAACCTCAACCTCAACCTAAACCACATTAGCTTTTGGGCTTTGGTCTGGTCTTAAATTCGCTTTGCGGTTTTGCACTCGAGCAATCGATTTGCTCGTCATGGCTCATTGACTCCGACTCCCGGACTTTCGAGCTCCGAAACCCAATACCAATTCTCAATCCGCTGCCTCCCCCCATTGGATTTTTTGCGGTCAGTTGTGGTGCCCGGCCAAGTTATCCTTTGTCATGTTGACGCCGTTAAATGTTTACTACACCGTTTTCACACAAAAAATAAAGAAAAAAAAAAGGAAAGGGACGAGCCACCGCCTGCCTCATCAATTTTCAACTGTAGCACGTGAGACTGTTTTGTCCTTCAAGGATAAAAAAAAATACAGAATGATATTAAAACCTAAAGAAAAGGGCTTACAATGGCATTGGTAATTTATAAATTGAGGCTTTGTGGCTAAGAACCGAAACACTTTTGTAAATTAAAATTCTAATACGTAAGAGGGCTTCAGAATATTAAAATATATTATTATACCCATTATACTCTCTAAACAGAGGCCTTCGATTGGCTTTTGGCTTTGATTTTTCACATTTCACCTTTTGAGGTTGAGAAACGCAACGATTTTTGCGTGTTTAGTTAACATTAAACGCAGCCAAATTAATTAATTAAAGCGCTTGGGGCCACAATACGAGCGCACACACGCACGATACAAAAATTCAATAAATTTCAATTAGGAAACAAAGGACATTTAATTGTTCGGGGAACCAAAGAGCACCAAAGAATGCAATTTGTAATGCAGGCAAAAAAGGACAAAAATTCAATTATGATAAGTAAATAATAGAAATTTAACGCTCGCATATAAATATATTTTAATTATGCCAATGAAACTAGCTGGCTTTAATCCTTTTTCTTTCCCCTTTCCGATCCCAATACACATTTATTTTCGGCTACTCCTTCGCCAAAAGTTTCCTTGTGCCTGGCGGAATGTCCTGGCTTGTGTTTTTAACGACTTGCCCTGAGTCAAATATGGAACAGAGCAATAAAAATATGCCCCGGCAAAGAAGACATTACATCATGGCTGTTTTCTGGGGGGTGGTGGGCTGGTAGATTACCAAGGCCCTCGCAAGTCATTAGCATTCTAAAAGGTTTTCGTGGTCTATTCCAGCGGCGAACATCCTTGTAAGCGCCATCAGAATATCATCATCCCCGCATGGCAGTCGTTTCCATTATCCTGTTTCGTTTCTCAAGGTGTGTTTCTTCGCTCAGATTAACAGACATCGCAGCGAGGACGCACAGATACAGATACTCAGCGTAGGATTCGCAGATACCAGTGCTGGCAGGCAACATAATGTGGGGAAAAGCGAATGGGAAAACCCTATGGAAAACTAAAAATAACACTAATAGATATCTCTTAATAGTTCTGATTATTTAGTTTTCATTTTTAATAGATGTTTCTTTGAATGCTTTTACCTTTTTATTATAATAATGTAAGATCAAATTAATTAAATATATACAAAGCTAATAAAATATATTCAAAGCGTCTGGAAACAGGAAAAAAAGGACGAATGGTCTGCACAAATCCCGCTGATTTCATTTCATTAGTTTCATAAATATTTATTCGATTTGTTATTGTTGTTGCCGGTTGCTTGTCGCTCTTATCCATAATTTATCAATGTAAGCTGCAACATTTTCAGCGTCGTCTTGCCGGCGTCCTTGCCACAGCCACACCCCCACTGGCCGAGCCACCACCCCCGCCGCCGACCCACTGACATTCTCGTTGACAATTTTCTAATCCAATTGATTTGTGCTGCGGGCCACGACACCAACCCCAGCCCCAGCCCCTCTTTTCTGCTCATCCATAACTTGGACAGCCGCAACGCGCCGCTGTTTATCTTCCCGAATATACACTGACGAGCAAAACTGTAACACGAGTTCAATACTCGAACTTCAAAGGGCTGTATCT
>JAEIIJ010002561.1:0-65117 GCA_018904815.1 Drosophila ogumai
CGGAGCATATCATTAAAAAACACTCCTTATCCGGTCTGAGGTAAGGATATGGATTTAAAAAGGGCAGATATTTGCTATTCTTAATAAATAATAACACTAATAATAATAATATTACATGTATGTATGTATAAATGTTTTCAATATCTCTAGTTAGTTTTTTTTTATTTGACCAAAATTGATTCATTTTAAGTTATCCAATTGCAAACTGTAAGGGTATATAAAGTTCGACACACCGAAATTGTGTTTTTCCCCCTGTTAGAAAAGGGAGGGGTCTTTTTTTAACAACCTTAAACACGTCTTTATCACTTCTAAAGCGTGACCAGAAATTTGAGTAAATGTTTTAATTTTCACACCTTTTGTAAAGAGAGAACCAACCAAAAATAATTCACTTTATGTCTAATCGTTATTTTTTTATCTTCAAAAAAATAAATAGAATAAAATACTCTGTCACAGTGCATTTATTTGTGTGATATATGTATTATCAATTGATCCTCGAGTCCAATAAAAACAAGAATATACATACATCTAGCTCAGATATGGAATTTATTCTCTTAGCTTTTGAGACGAGGAACGGCAATCAACCAAGGCAATTAATAAAAATTTAAGTTAAAGCCTTCAAACCGTTTTATGCACTACTTGGCAAATTGTTTTAGCAGAACAATTTATTTGCAATTTGATAATAATTATAATTAAAAATAAATTCTACTTACCGTTCTCAGCTAGAGACGGATCACAACTGAATAAGTTGAAGTTCTAGAGCTTGCAGCAAAGATTAAACTCGACTTCAATCGGATTTTACTCTACTTATTTTTCTGATTATTATTCTCATTGCGACTGCATGATCTCATGATTTTCGGACTGGTGAGATGTTCCTGGGATCTCCCTATTTCAACCAAAACTGCCCATTAAATCTATTATTCAAATATATTTAACAATAAGACCGCAGCGCAAATTCAAATAATCCCAATACTTAGAGAGGCCAAGTCTAATTATTTTTTTAATTTGGTAAGTTTGGTAAGTTATTGCTTGTCACTGGAGAGAAAAATGTATTTATTGGATATATAGGACATTATTTGAACACATATACAGGTTGAGATTTGTTTAGCAAAATAAAGGTTGAATGTAGCTTTTTGCATTTTTTTATTTTTATTAATTTAATTTTTTATTTATTTTAGTTAGTTGCTTAAATTAATTTAATTCAAAATTTTGTGTGATTGCGATGATATCGATGTATCGATATTTGCAGCTCTAACTGCAATACGCGTCAAGTCAGCAATTGTTGCTGTTTTTATTATGCTGAAAAAGTGCAAATAATTTCGCCCGAGTCGGATTTTGTAATGTCCCACAGTGTGCGCCAATAACTGCTAAAAATCAATACTATTACCCAGTGAACGTACCACAAGATGTGATCTGAGGTTTCCCCCAGCAAAACTTGGAGCAATTTATAATTGGATAAACAAGGCAAGAGAAGTACTTCGAACGCAATTTCTACGCTTATTACTCATGAATGCAGCCAGTTGTGCTAAGTGTCTGCCTTTCGGATTTCTCAGATTCGCCCGAGAGCACGTCAGTAGTGACGCGTCTTTGTTGACTTCGTTCCGATCCACTGATAACCCGGAGGGAGGAGCTGGTGAGGCCGCACCCTAAACAAAGGAGAAGACCAGCAGCTGCGGCAGCATAATGCCGATACTCTATAGCGTTATATCGCGGGGCAGCACGGTGCTGGCCAAGTTCGCGGAGTGCGTCGGTAACTTTGCGGAGGTGACGGAGCACATCATCGGACGTATTGGGGTCCATAACCACAAGATGACATACAACCACGGCGAGTACCAGATCCACTACACCTGCGAGAACAAGCTGGTCTACATGTGCATCACCGACAACGTGGGTGAACGAACCGGCGGCCCAGTTTACAGACGCCGCCGCAGTGTGTTGCCCAATCGATAATACTTGTTTCTCTTGTAGGAGTTCGAGCGCTCTCGGGCCTTCCTCTTCTTGGCGGATGTCAAGCAGAAGTTCATCCAGACATACGGCCTGCAGGTGGCCACGGCCATCGCCTACGCCATGAACACCGAGTTCTCCAAGGTTCTGGCCCAGCAGATGGTATACTTCAGTCAGTCGGGCGAAGTGGACACCATTTCGAGGGTCCATGGGCAGATAGACGAGCTGAAAGACATTATGGTTAAGAATATTGGTAAGCGAGAAGCCGAAAGATGCGGAGCCTCAGATACCCCATTGCTCCCCTTTGTTTGCAGACAGCCTGCGTGATCGCGGCGAGAAACTGGAACTGCTGGTCAACAAGACCGAAAACTTGAGCAATAATGTAAGGATTAGCAGAGTGTTTACCCAACGGCAATTACACCTTTATGTTTTTCAGTCCGTTGCATTCCGCAAGGCCTCGCGCAACTTGGCGCGGCAAATGTTTTGGAAGAACATCCGTATCTACGTGGTGGTGGGCCTGGTGATTACCTTCATCGTATATGTGATCGTGAGCATGGCCTGCGGCGGTCTCGCCTGGCAGTCCTGCGTCTAAGGGACATGTGTTTATGTTGTTATAAGTTCCACAACACGTGTATATTTGCATATAAAGCTCTACAGTACTCTCATTATCTATGTTCTATGTAATAAACGTGAATGTATACAGGTTTAAGAGACAATCGGCCTTCACTTGTCCTCGACGTAGACCACATCGTTAGCCTTGACCCTGCCCGGCAGCCGCAGTCCCAGGTGAATGCCCAGAGCCGGCGAGCTGAAGTCGAACAAGCGATAGCTGTGGAAAGACGCAATTAAAGCCGCAATCAATGCAATTTATCAGCAAGCTAGAAAGGAAGTGACTCACCTCCGCAGCGTCTTAAGCGGCTCGCCGTCGGCGTCCCTTTCCGCCGTCTTGGGATTTATGTTTGGTAAAATGCAGCGAGTGCAAGGGGCCACCGATCGGAAAACTGCGTCGTTACCGATGCGCAGCCACTGCCATTTGTCCTCCGCATAGGGCTCGTCCACATCCATTTTAAGTTCAAAATTGCCACGGAATTGCAGAGCATCCACGGGATTCTTGAGCCGAGTGTTCAGGTCGGCCACCGAAGAGAGGTTCATCAGCATGAAACTAGTGGCATCATTGAAGGTGCCCTTTGGGACGATAAATTATGAACCGATAATGGATAAATTCCCAGGATAACAGCAATACCCACCGAATCCTCCTGCCTCAGGAAGGGCATGTGCTTCAGCCGCGGATTGGTACTCCGCACTGGCTTGGGGTAGGGATAGTGGACTAGCTTCAGGCCGCTCTCCTTCTTCAGGATGGCCTGGGAGAACCATGTATTGATGCGGTCACCGCAGGGCATCACATCCACGGGAACCCCCCAAACGGAAGTGTGCACATCCTTGCCGGGACCCTCCAGCTGCTCAAAGTCCAGTTCCAAGTCGGGAAGGCCCTCGTAACTGAACGTAAGCTTGCTGGCCGAGACCTTCTTCGATCGTATCTGCGTCATGTGCGGATAGACGCGCGCCGTGACCATCTCATTCTTGTCGTTAACCACCATCAAGGTGCGATCCCGAATGCCCTCGAAGGACATGCTGAGCACATCGCAGTCGAACTCCACACCGGGCTTGGAGATCTCTAAGGGAGCGCAGGACTTGACCGGAAAGAAGTGAATCCTTTGCACAGTGCCGACGCGGCGCCACTTTTGGGGCATTACATCGCGGGTCAGGTGGCGGTAGAGCAGGTAACTCGCGCCGCCCGCAGCCAACAGGCCAACGCCCACGCCGATCAGAGCCTTCGGACTCAGGTCAAAGGTCGAGCTGCTTCCACTGGCTGCAGGATAGCTTTGGTTACCACAGTGGATCAGTAGTGCATCGCATTTTTTCACTCACTTGCCATCTCCTTGTTTTATGTAGCACTTGTTGCTTTCTCTGTGCCAAAAGCTTCACTGATTAGATTGTCCGTTGATTGAAGGAAAGCTCTTTGGAAGATCATACACAAGGCTGGACATTAAATCCGGCCATTTTAAAACTTTAATTAAATTATCAATACAAGGTATTATTGTTAATTAATGATAATGAATGTAACTTTGTGTTTCTGTACATTATTCTTGGGAATAAATGCGGAAACCGGTTTTATTCTCAAACAAATTTCGCCATCCCGCTTTCCCTCCCAAATTCACATCTGCGACATATTTATCGATAAGTGTTAAGTGTTACCTTTGTTTAATTTGTTTTTTTTTTTTTTTTTTGCTATAGATTGCGGCTATAGAGTTATTTGTGGGATATCTGTCATTATATCGGATGTATTAACCTCAAGCTCCCTACTGTGATCTTCCGAAATGAGCGACCATCAATCGACAGACCGCAGTAAGCCCAACACAGACGGTACATCCCACAGAGATCCCGATCCAGAACTCGAGCTTGATGTGACCAGTGACCAATTCAATCCCCTAAGAGCCTTGTACGCGCCCAACTACAAGATAACGGATGCTGCCCCCAAGGTTCTCTACCAGAATCTGGCCGCCTTCGAGAGTGCCCTTAAGAAGTTTGGCATCTGGCAGCTGAACAAGCGCCAGAAATCCGAAGCTGGATCGGCAAATCAGAAAGAGCAGCAGCAAAAGGAACAGCCCTCTACTTCCATTGCTGCTGCTGCAGCAGCTATCGCAGAGGTCCCTCAGCGCCGCTTCGAGCTGCACCAGATGCCCACAACCAGCACGTCGAACAAAAAGCACCAACGCAACATTTTCACCTACATGGAGGCAAGCGTTGGACCACTGGCACTGCTCAAGAAGTGTGTGCCGCTCAAAGCCAGGGACCCCGCGCTTTCCACACAGCCAATTCGAGTCCGTGTGGTGATCCGCAAACAAGGAATGGTGGGCGGCAGCGTGGAAGGTGAACTAATCGCCTTCGACAAGCAGTGGAATCTCCTCCTACGAAACGCCACCGAGACTTGGAAGCGCCGAAAATACAGCTACGGGCAGCAGAACATCTGTCACGCACCTGCGGATTGCACAGACCGGCTCAAGGAGCTGGGCATAACCCTGCCGAGGATGCAAGTAAAGAGTCTGAACAGAAAAAACGTGGAGATAACACGCGATCTGCCGCAGGTCGTTATTCGCGGTGAAAATGTCGTTCTCGTTAGTTTAATAGATAAGCCAAAATAACATATAGCCGTGTTTCATTGTTAACTGGTGTACTCCATGGGCACGCACTCCTCGGCGGCCACCTCGTCGTCCTCCATCAGGTGCTGCAGACTCTCATTGGGATAGCTGCAGAAGACACAGTTAAATCAAGGTTCTACGGGGCGGAGACTCTTGTATATTACCACTTGGAGGGACTCTCATCGCTGAGCATCGTGGTGGGCACAGTGGCCGAGGTACACTCCGGGCTCATCAACTCAATGGGCGTGGGGCGTCGTTCCTGCAGCTGACGAGCAATTTCGGCTGTGCTCAAGCCAGGTGAAGCTTCTTTGGCGACAGTCTGAAGCTGGATTTGTTGTTGCTGCAGCTGCTGCGACGGCGAAACTGTGGCCGTGAGCTGTCTCTTTGCAGCAGCAGCCTGCATTCCGTGATTCGAGGGCATCATTCCGGTCAGAATTTTGCGCCTGCGACCCCTTGTGGCCCCCACAGTGGGCATGTGCGTGGGCATTCCTGGTACTCCAGGTGCTCCTTTGTCTTTGTGTTTTCGGCGTATGGTTTCTTTGGGTGTTTGGGAGCCTCCGGTCACCCCGGAAGTGGATGCTGAGGCGTTCTCTGGCTCCGAATCGGAGCTGTCGGTGGCATCGCTATCGCTAGAGTCCTTGGCGGGCTTCTCGTACATTAGCAGGCGATCCAGCAGGAATGTGCGATCGCGGGACACCTTCAGCAGCCTTCGCTGATTCGTGTGCAACAAATCCTGGAAATATTCGTTCTCCTGTAAACACAAAAAGCTGTGACTTCAACATCGCCTAGCTCAACTTAATGCATTTACGTAGATGAGAAACTTGAGCTTCTTCTTAAGGTTCTTGTAGCGCTCCTTGTAGTCCACGGCGCCGACTCCGCCAATTCCCAATCCCGCGGATGCAGATGAACTCGCGGGCGCCGCGCCATGAGCTATCGCGTGTATACGATCCCTTGCCGGCGGTGGCGGTTCGTCATCGCTCTCCGGCTGCTGTGGCTCGTCCTTGATGGCGGCTTCCCCCTGGTTCCGACAGTACCAGCCCTCGAGCATTTTATATTTTATTTTTTATTTAATTTCACTGTTTATTAGAGGTGGAGAAACAGCGATGCCAACAGCGATGTCATCGATGTTTTCGAAACATCGCTACAATCGATGTTTGCCAGAGCATCTGATACATATTTTCAAGCTACATATGTCTCGCATATATGAAAATGAAAGAGCTTATGAAATTTGCAACTGGCTTATGGCCGTAAAAATATTATTTTATTATACATCTTGCATAGTCAAGCAATGAATGTAATCAATTGTATGAAAATTATTAAAACTATCGGAGTTAGCCGGTATTATCTATTGAAATTATAATAATTGAACCCAGATTGTTTTATCGTTTTAAAAACATTGTATTTTTATGCTTTATGATTCCAATAATTCAATTAAACTCACCAATGTGGAATGAAACATTTTCGGCAAAATTACTTTAAAACTGTTTCGAAACCGTTTTTGTGAATGATTAACAATAATAAGAATATTGATAAAAAATATATTAAATTTTTAAATCGATGACCGCTGTAATCGGCGAAGTCCGTTCTGCGCACCGGTAATTTAAATTCCAAGTATATTCGTAAAATAATTTTGTAGTCAATTGTGTTGAAGAATTTAATAGTTTTTAAATTATAAATGTAAGTTAAAACGATTTAAAGCTTGGCATACTGCCACTCATGCACCACCATCGACGGCAGAATGTCCTTCAGAGTTTGGGCGCCGATCAGCGCCATGGTGATCTCGAAATCCTTCCTCAAAACACTCAGCATCTCTTCCACACCCTTCTGGCCGTTGTAGGCCAGTCCCCAGACGGCAGGACGACCAACAAAGACGGTCTTGGCCCCAAGAGCCAGGGCCTTAAAGATGTCATTGCCCTGCATGATACCGCCGTCCAGCATAACCACCAGATCATCGCCCACGGCCTTCACAATCTCCGGCAGGGCTTCAATCGAGGCTGGGACTGTGTCGATTTGACGTGCTCCATGGTTGGACACAATGAGGCCGGCGCATCCAAACTCCTGGGCCAGCACAGCATCCTCAGCGGTCAGCACTCCCTTCACCACAATGGGCAGATGAGTGATGCTCTTTAGCCAAGCGATATCCTTCCAAGTGATGGTCGGATCAAACTGACTGGACACGTACTCGTTGATGCCAGAAGCGCCCATGCTGGGATTGCCCACACCGGTGGCCTTCACGCCCTGGAAGTTGGCCAGAGTCAGGTGCGCCGGCAAACTGAAGTTGTTTCGGACATCGGCACGTCGGTGTCCGAATATTGGGGCATCGATGGTCAGAACGAGGGCCTTAAAGTTGGCCTTTTCGGCACGCCGTACCAACTTTTCCGTGATGGTACTAAAAGCGAGAAAAAAGAAAAGGAGTGAGCTCAAATCTACAGCGTCTAATTTAGGCATACCGATCCTTGTAGATGTACAGCTGGAACCACTTCACGGTGTCCGGAGCACCGGCTGCTAAATCCTCCAGCGACGTGGTGGAAAGGGTGCTGAGAATGAAGATTGAACCAGCCTTGCCTGCGGCCCTGGCATTGCCAATCTCGCCGTCCGGATGCGCCATCTTCTGCATAGCCGTGGGCGCGATACCCAACGGCCACTGCATCCGCTCGCCAAAGATCTTACAGCTAATGTCCAGACGGGAGACATCCCGCAAGCACCGTGGACGCAGACGCAGGCGGCGGAAAGCCTCCCGGTTCAGGCCCAAGGTGAACTGCTCACCGGCTCCGCTTCTGTAATAGTCCAGAGCATTCTTCTCCAGGTGGCCAGCGGCCTTCTTCTCAAAGTCCTCCACACACACCAAAGCCATGTCTGTTACGTAACGCGGGTTAATGGAAATGTACAATGTTGGCTCGCACTACCGACTAAAACTAAGCCCTCACAGATTGTGGACCAGCATCAACAGAGTTTACTTGGAGGTGTCCATAAACCGGGCAGATCGCGATAAGCACGCTGTCTGCCGGCTGAAACTGATAAGCCTCCCTGTGCCGAGATGAAGTCACCCAGGTCTCGCCCAAAGATCATCCGAAAGAGACGACGCAGTTTCCCAGCTCTACACGGGGGGTAGCTGTTCGAAGCGATAAGCGCCCACTTTTGTATCGGCAAGATTACGGTTAATGGGATCCACGTACCTCCACAGACAGACTTCCGAAGCGTTCGATTTCCACTTTTTACATGTTACTGGTTTCCTATTTCATGCATGTTTTCCCCTTAACCGAGTAAAAACTCGCTGGCAATTGTGAACTATCAACGGGTTTATTCAAAAGCAACGAAAATGTCTGTAAAAAACTCACTCTTAGAACTAGTTAACCATTGGTGGGCGCTCTAAACGCTGTACGTTGCCTTTAGGTTGGTGAAGTACTCCAGATCCTTGGCGCTAATCGAGGGCACGAATTTGTTGAACGATCTGGTGAAGTCATCCGACTCCACCACAACGTTCTCCGGCTGCAGTTCCTCGTCCGTTATAGCCCCGCTCAAGTGCTTGTCTATGACGCGTCTTACGGCCGAGAGCCAGGCATTCGAGCAGATGGAGTACAGATCTGCCCCGCTCATTTCGCTCTTCAGTCGCTCGGCAATTTCGTCCATGTTCACGCCTGCAGCCAGGGCAAAGCGCTGTGTCTGAGCCCGCAACACGGCTGCCTTGTCGTCGGCTGTGGAGCAGGGACCAACGTAGAAGAGCTTGTCAAAGCGACCGGGTCGCAAAAGGGCGGGGTCAATCAGATCCGGACGGTTGGTGGCTGCCAGGATGAAGATAGGCTTGCTGGTGTCGCCATCGCTCATTCCGTCCATCTCGGCCAGCAGTTGCGACACCACGCGGTCCATAACGCCTCCAGAATCACCGGCCACACCTCGATTGGGAGCCAGCGAGTCCAGTTCGTCCAGGAAGAGGACACAAGGCGCGGCTGACCGGGCTCGGGAGAAGACTTCGCGCACATTCTGTTCGCTCTGCCCCACATACATGTTGAGCAGCTCCGGCCCTTGGACGGAGAGGAAACTCAGGTTGCACTCAGTGGCCACGGCCTTGGCCACCAAAGTCTTACCAGTTCCCGGCGGGCCGTAGAGTAGGATGCCCGATCGCCTCAAGTTCTTGCCCATGAGGTGAACATGCTTGAGCGGCAGCCCGATGCTGCTCTGGATCTCGTCCTTCAGCTTGGCCAGACCCCCGATGTCCGACCAGTACACTTTCGGCACTTTGGGCGCGCCCAAGCTGTCCGCAAAAGAGCTTTGCATGTCGCTCAGGTTCTTGGCAAAGTGCGAAAGGTCCAGGGTGCACGTGCCGTGCCGTTGGCGGCTCTTCAGGCGAACGGCACTGTCGTAGAGCAGCTGCAGGTCGCCCAGGAGAAAGCCCTGCGATTTGGCAGCTACCTCCCGGAGCACGTCAATGGTATCCCTCCAACTGGGACTGACGCGGGACATAAACTGAGCCTGGTTTTCTCTCGAGAACAAGGGCAGGCGGTCGATGAGCTTTTGGTTATGGACTACATCGTTGAAGGTCTCCCGTACATGCATCCAGCGTAGGATCTCGAATCGCTCCTCCTTGCTGGGCATCTCTATGCTGATGATCTCAAGGAAGAGGCTCTGAATCATGGGCTTCAAGTGTTTGTCGCTGGTTAGGGCCACCACCACCACGGGGTGCTTGCGATCCTTGGCAAAGAGCTCCTGGACCTGCACGTGGAAGGCTGACAGCAGACGCAGATCCTCGTTGCCCTCGTTGTCAATGCCAAAGATCTCAAAGTTGTGGAAGCAAATTAGGAGCGGCTCGCTGACCTGGCTCTTGGCGAAGACCGCCTTCAGCTTCATCTCCGTGTGCGAGGGCACCTGCGAGACTATCTCAGCGCAGTCCGCCCCGTACATATGCATGCCCAGCTCCTGGGCCACGGCATTGATGATCTTCGTTTTCCCTGAGCCCCGTTCGCCCTGCAGTAGGAAAACGGGGAAAATGTGCTTGGAGGAGAGGCATGCAGACTTCTTGGGCAGGAAGGCGTCCAGCGAGGAGCGTAGCAGTTGATAAGGCCTGCGAAGACCGCTCGGATAGTTCTCAACGATCGCAAAGTTGTCCAGCACTTGTCGCGGCAGAAAGCTGTGGGCAGATGGCACTTGAACCAGATTGCTGAAGCTCTTGGCCACCACAGCTTGCAGCTCGAACTCGCTTCCCTTTGTCTCCAAGTGAATGCACTTGAAGTGGACGTGGTGGAGGTAGGCGAAGATCAGGTAATAGTGCGCATAGGAAGCTGTGCCCACCAGCTCCGCATTCACCTCGATCCGATAGGTGTGCCCGCGATGCAGGAGCCGCGGGGTGCTGAAGTAGTTGCTCAGGATGAGCTCAGTCAGTTCGGCGGGCAATTCGTGCGGATCGGTCAGCATGTATACATGCGCCTTGGTCGCTATGCCGGGTATGGTCTGCTCGTCGGCAAAGTGGTCCAACTGCACCCAGCAGTTGGAGCGGATGCGAAAGCGGTCCATGATATTCCCGTAGAAGTTTTCCTGAAATGAAAACGGAAACGTTAATTAGCACTCAAGCCTTTGTTTGAGATGTACCCACCTGCACATACAGGCAATTCGGTTGACACTGGGCCACCGGCAGTATCTGAGCCACTATGGTGTGCGGCGCCTCCTGAAGCATTTGCTTAATGACCGTTTGAGACGCAGACTTCGCATTGGTTGTCTCATTGCCCTTTCCCCTGCCATTGCCACGGATAACTAAGTTGACAAAGTTAACGTCCGGCGACTCTGCATAACTGTCGTATACGTCCCGGCTGGCGAAGACTAGGTGCTCTGACTTGATCAGCTCGTTTTTGATCAGCAGTTCGTAGAGGCGATTCGGAATAGGGGTCAGAAGCAACTTGCCCTTGTAATATTTGGCATAGCGCCAGTATACGGCGTATGTGAGATATCCGGGAAAGAAGAACCAGGGCCACTTGGGCGCCAGCAGCTGCACGGCGGAATTGTAGCCCTCGATCAGCTCCTGCACGCGACCAGAGAAGCTGTATTTCGGCTGGCCGGAATCCAGTTGGTCGAATGCCACCGAATTTCGCTTGCCGGCGACCTTTTTCTGTAGGATTCGAACGGATAATGAGCCAATGGGAGTTATGATACAACTGGTGACCTACCGCAACATCATTTTCATTCATTTTTCACAAAAGGGAGCGACAAAAACACAACAGAAAGCACGAGTACAAGGGTTAATTTCGACACGGAGAGTCAAAGTTCAAGGAGTTGGAGGAAGGGCGGCACACAGTTACACTGAAATAAGCAATAGCAAGTTGATGTAGTTAATGCACAGCCAGATATTACCCTTTGCACTAGTTGTTATGCATTTTAATTAGCTGTTACGTTATTTTTTACCTTTTTTATAATTACTCTTCTCTTCATGTCTTACGAATGTTTTGGTTATCGCTCTGCGTTATCGTTATCTGTTCAGGTAAGAAAAATACTAAACGGATACCAAATGATTTGAATCGTCATTAAATACTGTACATTTTATCTGTTCACAAATCATAATAATTAAAATACTTAATTACTTTTTCTTTTAATGTTTAGTAATTATAATTAACTACTAGTACGCACATAGAACACACTTCACAGCTCGACTCCTAGTGCTTACTGTACCTCTTTTTTTCTTGGTATATTTTAGTATTCTTTGCGGAACGCGTGGTATTTTACGCTGGTCCACACCTGGTCACACACCCACGCAAACAAAATACGAGATTTTTTCTCCCGGAAAATGAGTCTTGAAATGAGCAATATAAACGGAGGAACCGGCACCCAAGGCTCCCGCGACAAACGTGAGTTGCTCTGTCTGCTGAAGCTCATCAAGAAGTATCAGCTGAAGAGCACGGAGGAGCTGCTGTGCCAGGAGGCGAATGTGAGTAGTGCGGACTTGTCGGAGATCAGCGAGAGCGATGTGCAGAAGGTGCTTGGCGCTGCCTTGGGACTGGGCGACAACGACCGGGAGCGGGAACGTGCTCCTGCCCCGCAGCAGCCGCCAAAACAATCGGCCGTGACCGAGGCCAATGCGGCAGAGGCGCTGGCCAAGTTCATCGGCGACGACAGCTTCGACGCCCAGCAGTACGAGCAGGCCTACCAGGAGCTACGCACCTTCGTGGAGGACTCCCTGGACATATACAAGCATGAGCTGTCCATGGTGCTGTACCCCATTCTAGTGCAGATCTACTTTAAGATGCTCGCCAGCGGCCTCAGGGACAAGGCAAAGGAATTCATCGAGAAGTACAAATCTGATCTCGACGGCTACTACATCGAGGGTCTGTTCAGTCTGCTGCTGCTGTCCAAGCCGGAGGAGCTGCTGGATAACGATCTGGTGTCCGCCATGGAAACGGATCGGTTTGTCATACGTATGTCGAGGGACTCGCACTCGCTCTTTAAGCGCCACATCCAGGATCGCCGGCAGGAGGTGGTGGCAGACATCGTGTCCAAGTACCTGCACTTCGATACCTACGAGGGCATGGCCCGCAACAAGCTTCAGTGCGTGGCCACGGCGGGCTCCCATATCGGCGAGGCCAAGCGGCAGGACAATAAGATGCGGGTTTACTATGGCCTGCTGAAGGAAGTTGACTTCCAGACGCTGACCACGCCAGCGCCTGCACCTGAAGAGGAGGACGACGACCCAGATGCACCGGATCGTCCGAAGAAGAAAAAGCCGAAAAAGGATCCACTTTTATCGAAAAAATCAAAGTCGGATCCAAATGCCCCCTCAATTGACAGGATACCCCTGCCGGAACTCAAGGATTCGGACAAGCTGCTAAAGCTGAAAGCACTGAGGGAAGCTAGCAAACGACTGGCGCTTAGCAAGGATCAGCTGCCTTCCGCTGTCTTCTACACGGTTCTCAACTCCCATCAGGGGGTAACTTGCGCCGAGATCTCAGACGATTCCACGATGCTGGCCTGCGGATTCGGGGACTCTAGTGTGAGGATCTGGTCCTTGACGCCCGCCAAGCTGCGTGCCCTCAAGGATGCTGATGCGCTGAGGGAGCTGGACAAGGAGTCGGCTGATATCAATGTACGGATGCTGGACGACCGAAGCGGGGAGACGACCAGGAGTTTTCTGGGCCACACTGGGCCAGTATATCGCTGCGCCTTTGCACCCGAGATGAACCTGCTCCTGTCGTGTTCGGAGGACGGCACGATACGACTGTGGTCCCTGCTCACCTGGTCCTGCGTGGTCACATATCGCGGCCACGTCTACCCGGTGTGGGATGTGCGCTTTGCTCCGCATGGCTACTACTTTGTCTCTTGCTCCTACGACAAAACGGCCCGCCTTTGGGCCACTGACTCCAACCAAGCTCTGCGCGTGTTTGTGGGCCATCTGTCGGACGTGGACTGTGTGCAGTTCCATCCGAATTCCAACTACGTGGCCACTGGCTCCAGCGATCGCACAGTGCGCTTGTGGGACAACATGACCGGCCAGTCGGTGCGCTTGATGACGGGCCACAAAGGATCGGTGAGTTCGCTGGCCTTCTCCGCATGCGGCCGGTATCTAGCCTCCGGTTCGGTGGACCACAACATCATCATCTGGGACCTGTCGAGCGGAGCTCTGGTTACCACCCTGCTAAGGCACACCAGCACCGTGTCCACAATTACCTTCAGCCGGGATGGCACGCTCCTGGCAGCCGCTGGCCTGGACAACAACCTTACGCTGTGGGACTTCCACAAGGTCACCGAGGACTACATAAGCAATCACATTACGGTGTCGCACCACCAAGACGAGAACGACGAGGATGTATACCTGCTGCGCACATTCCCCAGCAAGAACTCGCCGTTCGTCACTCTGCACTTCACGCGCCGCAATCTGCTCATGTGCGTCGGTCTCTTCAAGAGCTAGTCGGTACACGTATCGTAGATGTAGATGTAAGTAGTGCACGAAACATGTCTAGGATAAAAGTCGTCGTCTCATCATTTTGTGTCTCTTCCACGCTCGGAATGAACTAGTGTCTTACCCACTTAAGAACTACAGATTTCAATTTTTTTTAAGCTGCTCACGACCATTCGGATTTAAAGTTTATAATAAAGGTCAATGCAACGCCCTCTTTGGTGTTCCGCATTGGTAAATAAGAGACGTGCATTTGGTTCCTTAAAGATATATCGTTCATTTAAAAGCACATACATCGTTGAATACACGTCTGATAATATTATTCTCTACTCCGCATCGGCGATGCCAAAGGTCCGGCGCACGGCCACCGAGTTTTTGATGTTGAAGATGGCGCAGCGCGGCGGCTTCTCGCCGCCAAAGGCCAGGGTGTAGGGATCCTCCGGGCACTGACGCATGCACTGCAGGCGCCCCATATTGAACTCGTGCTCGTAGACGTGCTTGGCCTCTGCGCTGTTGAAGTTCCACACCTTAAGGGTGCCCTCCGTGGACGTGGAGGTCAGCAGGTTGGGCATCTGACTGTTGAAGCACACCCCAGAGATCTCCTCGTTGTGGGCCTTCACGGACCACAGCAGCTCGTCGGGCTTTCGTTTGTCGGCGTAGTGCAGGCTGCCATCGTTTGTGCCCACGATGAAGTAGTCACTCTGGGTGGGATGCCACAGGATTTTTTCCACCTCGCCGTTGACCTTCCACTGGATGCTTGAGGAGTTGACGGCATCGGCGTCGCGGCAATCGAAGAGCCTCACATACCCATCGGCACAGCCGGTAAGGATGCTCTGCGCCTCCGTGGGATGGAACTCCAGGGACTGCACCTTCTCGCCGAAGGCCGTGATAGTAGTGTGCGGCTGGCCCTCGTCCATGTCCCACAGGATGAGGGTTTGGTCCACGGAGCCACTGGCCAGAATGTGCTCGAAGTTGCGGTTCCACGAGAGATCCAGCACAGCGTCCTTGTGGCCGTACTGCTCCTTCTGCTGCTTGCGACTGCCCTTGGAGCCCAGCTTGAAGGTGGGCTCAATGGAGTCCTGGATATCCAGATCCCATATGGTGATGATAGGATCCATGCAGCCGATGGCGCACATGTTGCCCACCTTGTCGCTGCCGGCGTCATGGTTCATCCATTCGATGCAGAGGGGAAAGCTGGGCAGCAGAAAGTCGTGGTGCGTGTAGAGCGCCTCTTCCTCCTGGTTGAACACCCACACCTCCATGGAGGCGGCGTCGTCCTGGACATGGCCCACCAGGATCAGATTGTCACTGGGCTTGATGACCTCATCCTCGGCCTCGGAGTCTTCGTCCTCGTCGGGCACCTGTTCACCAGCGTCAACGATATTGGCCAGACTGGTGACTGTGGCATTCTCCTCGTTGTCGTAGTCCTGGAAGTGGAACTCGTCCTGTGGATTGCGGTTCTCACTGTTCGCATCCTCATTGACGTCCACATCCATGCCTTCACCATCCTCTCCTCCTCCCTCCTCAGCTTCATCGTCGTCGCTCTCCTCGTCCAGTTCCTGCTGCGTAGCGCCGATAATCCTGGCCAGCTCTGCCTGCGTCAACACTATCTTGTCCGGCTTGTCCTTGGCCACGCCGCGCGGCACAAAGCAGAGGGCGGGCACGAAGTCGATACTCGCCTCGGGAGGTCCTTCCTCAGCCATTTTTAGACAAGTTCAAAGAAGTTTACACCACCAATCGAAATATTGTCAACACGTGCAGTTTTTGAATCAACCAAATAGTGTGGCCGCAGTCGAGCCAAGAGTATATACCAAATATGCGCTAGAAAAAATACCAATTACAAATTGCAGCAAAAGTATTTATTTATTTTTATTTAATAAATAAAATGGGAGATACTTTAAAAGAATATCAAATTGAAGCTTAACTAAAATAAATTATTTTAAAATGATTTACCTGAATCTTTTGTTATTTTATAAAAGCACAAGTGACAAGTGATAAAACTTCTTATCTGAATTCCTCTTATCAGCATCTCTCCAGCCTTTATGATAAATGCAATCAGGATTATTCAGATAAGGTCTTATTAGTCACTAACAATCCCGAGATACTTACAGTCCTCAGTCTTAAAGATCTCTTTCATCGAAATGGACGTACGTAAATTTTCCACTCACATCCTGGACACTTCCGTGGGCAAAGCCGCCGCCAATGTCCGCGTAACCGTTTCCAGGCTGGACGAGATACAGGAGTGGAAATCCCTTCGAGCGGCCAAAACCAATGAGGATGGTCGGTGCCAACTCTTGGAGCCTGGCCAATTTCCCAGTGGCATCTACAAGTTGACGTTCCACGTCGGATCTTATTTTGCAGAGCGCAATGTGAAGACTTTGTATCCCGTTATTGAGATCATTGCGGACTGCAGCGAAAATCAGCATTATCATATTCCCCTCTTACTTAATCCCTATGGATACTCTACATATCGCGGTACATAGACGAAGAACTACTAATTAAGACTATGTACGTATGTGGTTAAAAATAAAAATACAGATAAAAATAAAGATATTTTGCAAAAGGGGTGGATTCTTTATATTTTAGACCTTTACAAAATATTTCAATATATTGTGCAGACTACATTCTATTTTTTTAAATAAAAATTAATATTTGTAATAAAAAAGGTGATAACTGTTCCCTGGAACATTTTCGACTAAGAAATTATAAGTTGGACCATCACTAGTTTCGATAGATCCCCAATCAGAAGACTATCGCAACTGGCAAGCACAGCATTTGCTTTGTATCTTACCATCTCTAGCTAGCGCTTCAGTTGCGTTTCATTCGTATCTGTCGGATGTCGTTGGAGTTCGTGCGTTGCCCAAGTCGGTTTTGTCGGTGTTTTTTGAATTGAATTAAATGCTTTTTAAACGGCAAACGATTCTTCTGTAACGCCGGTGTTTTTTAGGGAATAAAAATAAATATACAAAGTTAATACACTAATACAGTTTGCAAGTGCGGTTTGTGAGAAATGAGTGCCTGAGATCCTTCGGTTCGCCTGCCTGTTTCGAATTGGAATCCGTCCCCCGCTGAGGCGCAACAGTTGTTTCGGAAAGAGAATCTGTATGGAAATGATATCCGTGTGTTTCTAAAGAGCCAAAGCCAAACAAGAAGTCGGATTTGTTATTGGAAAGTACAAGCCCAGAGCGGCGCTCACATAGACACACACTCTAGATGCCAACAAATCCCCAGCAAATCTTAAACCAGTTTCAAGATACATATTCTTTGGTGTCAGTGTGTGCATGTTGATTTTTTCTGGCATTGTTTTCGTTTTTTCTGCTGCTGCCGCTGCTGCTGGCTCTGCATCTTTTTTGTGTACCCTTTTCGCTGCCGCTGCCACCGCGGCCCTCTAATCGCGTTTCCATTTTCTGGCCGCCGTCCACATCCGAGTGGCTAGAGATTTGAGTGAGCTCTGGGGTCCAGCAGAGCAACAAGTACCCAGTACCCAGTACCAGTAACCAGTGCCAAGTACCACCACCACCGCCAAGTGCCTGAGCCAGCCCGCGTCGCGCTTCGTCTCCCACCTGAAAACCCGAAAAACACGGAAAGAAACGAGATCGGATTCTAGCTAGCAGCACGCCAGTTGGCAGCCGCCCAATAGCTCCAATTTGAATGCTGGAAGGGGAGCATCTCGAGACCCCGGCGTAGATCGCACGAACTTTTCCAAAAGGTGAGTTGTGACTTACTGGGACCTCTGGTGATCTCATATTCTCACTAGAAGGTAAGGTATTTTTAGAGCGAGTGGCTTATTATTTTTCTAACTTAACAATATGTTTTTTAGTTAGTTAACTAGATAAAATTCTTCAGAAACGCCTTAGAAACTTCTAACAGAAGCTTGAGGCAATAAATAATGAAACTATTTAAGAAATATTTTACTTATTTGATTTATTTTATTATTGCCTTTAATATTTTGATCAAAAGATTAATACCTTGTCATACAAAAATAGACAAATAATACAATTTCCAATTAAAATGTTGGTTGGTTGATTGAAGTTTACAATAAATAATATTTTCAGAACCTTCTTGGCTGGCAAAGCATTTATTTTTATCAATCATAATGTTCTTTCAGTTTATTGAATCAATTAAAATAAAATGTATTTGTTTACAACGCTCTATATAATTCTACAAAAAAGCACGATTATTTGAGATATGACTTGCTAAGAATATTAATTTCACCGATAGGCTAAGCTCAAAATTTATTCAAATCAAGGTTGAGTTTCCTATTGTTCTTAACCAAAAACTTGACTTTATTGATGGCAACAATGTCAATCGCAACCAGTTGGACAACAAAATCTTAAAATTAACACTTTCATTATTCATACCAAATAAAAGTCAGCCCGAGAACGTGGGAAATAAAAGTTTAAGTTAACAATTTTTTACTTGAATCGAACATTCAGTTGTTTTGGCTTAGACTTTGGCCCGAGGACTATATTACCTCACTGACACCGGCGACAATTTGGCCAATTTTGTTTACCTAATGATTGAAAGTTCACAAATCAAGTGGCCGGCGCATTAAAACGCAATCAAAATGAGTATTTGCTAACGGTCAATTAATCAAAAGCCCCTGTGAATGCCGCGGCAGAGCCGAAAAAATGTATGTAAGTGATAATCGATCCGACGATAAACACTTTCCTGGCCCGCAGCTCCAGAGCCAAAGACCAATCATTAATAACTGTAGCCGGGAGATACAAAAATCCGAATATGGATGGATGGATCGTCTCGGCGAATACCGTTCGAGAGCGGTCGCGGAGCTGGAAAAGTGTCAAAAATCGTTACCTACGTGGATATAATTTGCACTGACTGACGTAAAGCCAAAAATCTAATATGTGCGATGATCGTTAAATGCTGTAGGCAAATTAGAGAGCGGCGGCCAAAGTGCAGGAACGAAGGCAAAAGTTGTCTTCTACAAAAGCAGAAAATACAGAAGAAACTACGGGAAAACGCTGCAAATGGCAAAAACCTAAAACGTCAAGAAATACCCATACAAAAACCTTTAAGTCTGCACAGTTGAGGGGCAACAAAAAAAGTGCGGGGGAAAATCGCCTTTGCTTGAGCATGTTTGTCGTCGAGTTCAGCTGACATCGCAAAAGCCTCTCTGAGCCACAGATATGCACTGCAAGAAAAATTCATTTGATGCTGATAGCGAAAGTCAAAATATATTTTTGTAGAACATTTTTATTATGGTAGATAGACTTATGTATGATTTCTGTAGAATATCTTAGGTTGTCCCGGGGAACCTCATAGATGCATTTTCTTCAACTCTGTTTTCAATATTCCAAAAATTTTCTAACTGCCATTAAAAATGGACATGTTTTTACAAAAAATTATATCACAAAAAAACTTAAGCTTAATAGGGTTAAAAACCATCTTTGATTATTAACTAAAAATCTTAAGTGATGATCTAAAATATGTTTAATTTCATGAACAACTCTTTAGCAATTTATAATATAACTTCATAAATGTAAAATAAAAAGATGTGAATAATCAATACTAATTGCATATGAACATTTTCATAGTTCATTCCGAAATGATCGCATTTCTTTTCTGTGTAACTGAAATAGCAAGAGCAAACAGGAAATGAACCCGCATGCACTTTTTCAAGTACCTTTCGTTCGAATTCGCTGGCCGATTGCATCGAGTTGTGTACTCGAGCACCAGAGACTTGGAGCCGGAGCTTCGACTTGAGCTTGAGCTTGGTCTAAAGAAAATTTTGTCGTCGTCTTGTGTTACTTATCTTGCCTTTGGGTTGTGCGAGTGCCCAGCAATTTTACATACGAGTTCCGGAGGGCACATACTCGCATAAAAGAAGTTCTTTCTTCTTTTTATGCGAGTATATATAATAAAATTAAAAGTAAAGAAAATAAATAAAATAAGATTAAACAAACATAAAATTTGGTTAAAGTATATTTCCATCTTATTTTAATTTAATGAGTTCAATATGAGTTATTGAATTAATTAGTAAATTATCTTGGGAGTCACTGTGTTATATGTATGTGTATTTTTATTCGACTTTTGTAGTTTTTTTTTTTGTAACATTAAGTAATGATGAAATAAATTGCAAATAGTATTTGGAACTCAAACACCATTGGTAAGCCTATTTTTTATGAAAGACCAGTGCTTCGACAAGGATTTGCTATTCTTGCCAGCCCTTAACTTACTCTCTATTTAGTACTTTTAGAAGGTATCTATATGGCGAACCCCTGGGACCTTCACCGTGCCTTTTAATTTTACTTTACATTGCACTTCGTTTTGTTAATTTCCATGCATTTTCAGAGCGTTTCAGTTCAGGCCTGGGCGTAGGCTTAGTGACCGCCGTCGTGCCTGTTGTTTTTCGCAATTTTGTTTGTGCAGTTGTATGGGCTGGGGCTTGGACTTGTGTCTGTCTGTGGCCGGGTACCTACGGATATTTACTGGTGTGTGCGGCGGCCAACCTGTTCGGGTCTCGGGGAATGAGTCAGCTGGGGTTCGCTCTGGTCGCATCCATGAGATACGATTCGAGCGGACCCGATAAATTGAACCATTTGAGAGTTTGTCGGGGTGCGGGTCGGGGTCCTCCTTCAACATCCTTTTGACCTGCACTCAGGCGTTTAGCCAGGAGGGTTTTGATTATTTTGCGCTGTGCCCTTAGCAATGTCTCATATTACTCGGCAAATGGAGTTGTGTGTCTCCGGCATCCCCTCGGTATTTGTATTACATTTTTCCCTACTGCATTTCCCGTCCTGGCATGGGGCCACTCCAAATGTGATCAGTGTGTAATTTCCGATAAGCCAGCATTAAGACATTTTTTGAGGGCGAAGCCTTACTGAGTATCATTTAGGGTATTTTTTTTTTATTTTTGTGGGTAAAAAGGGGATTTTAAAAGACCCTTATAACACTCTACATATTACTACAGAGGATGTAAATAAGAACTTTTCGTATCTTAAAATGAATAAAAGAAAAAATATAGCTTTAAAACATTTCACAAACAAAACACCTCACTAGTCTAAAAAAAAACTTCATTATTTTTTGACCCAAAAAAAAAAATAAATAAATAAATAAAATAACATAAAATAAATAACCTAGAGAAATTAGACAGATTAAATAATTTATGTAAACAAGCATTTACTTTCTCATTTTAAATGAAAGGAAGTCTCGGTTCAAAGAAAAATATTATTATTACGCACCCATTAATATAAATAAATTTCTTCTAACATTTAACAAAAAATCTTGGTTAAATTGCCGTTATTCTAACTGCTGCATTCTAAGATTTAAATCCTTAAACTTAAATAATTCTTAATTAAAGACAATTGGTTAAGTTAACCGAGAAGTGCCCGAAATATTTCTGTAAAAAAGAAGAATGACCTTGGCAGTCTCTTGGTTACCAGCTCTTGGCATAATTATGGTGTTTTTGGCTTTTATGCCACACGCTTCGCCTTAATGTTTACCAAATACTCGTGGGCTTAGTACCTTCCTAAGAGTAAACCTACTTACACTCACATGTACTCAAGTCGCCGCGGATTGCAGCAGGTGGCGTGACTAAGACATTCCGCCATGGCAAAGTGAGTTTTTCAAAATTCGAAACTAATTTCAGTGTTTTATTTATATTTTTTTTTTTTGTTTTTGTTATTATATATTTTGTTGTTTTTTTTTTTTAGTTGCTTTTCTTTGTGCTGCTAACGAGCATTATTTCAGCCGGGCAACCAGGCTTTTATTTTAGCCAATCTTTTTGTATATTTTTTTATTTCTGCACATACTCGCAAGCTCACTTTTATGGTTTCGTATGCATTAAAAAAAATGTGGCGCAAAATTCAAAACACTGGCGGGTAATTGAAATGGTGTGAGAGATGCTCCGTGGCTGGGCTTTTCGGGGGGAGTGGGCCACCGGTGGCCATGTATTAGCCGGAGTCAGTCGCGCACCAAATCCCAATGGTAACGCACCCATTAATCAAAAGAGAAACAATAAAAACGCTTAGACGCTGCGCGGAAAAGTGGTAAAAGCCGCAGAAATCTTCAAGTAGAAAGACGAAGAAAAATGCAGAAAATCGCCTCGAAGATGTTCCCCGAGTGTTAATTAATAAATTGAATGTTTCCGAAAGTGTCGTACACCCGTATAAATAGAGCGGATGAGTCAGTCAGAATGCGATCGCCGAACAAGGGAAATTTGTTTCAGCATCTGAGTGTGATTTCACTGTCTGACTCTTCGGGGTGTGGACCCCATAGAGTCGCGCAATCAACTTTAATTAATTCGAATTGCGTTGTGCAAAACAGTTAGTTACTGTCTTTGCCAATTTTGTTTGCTGTTTGCGGGGGACCTCGGCTTAAATGGGGCAATTAAAAGCATTGTTAGGGGTATAGGAAGGGGCTAGACACAGGGCCCATTCTGACTGGGGAATTTAAAGGGTGTGGGATATTCACTCGTGGATATATGCAATTAATTAGTTGATTAAATGTGAGCGAAAATGTCTATTACATTTTCATTTAGACAGGTTTGACATTGGAATTCATTATCTGGCGTTCTAGAAACCCATCGGGAAGTATAACCTAATGGATAATTTGCACCCAGAGATATCTTGTACCTAAAGTTCTTCTCTTATTGGCTTTTCATCTCAATGCCTTTACTTATCCTGCCTCCCTTAAGCTATTTATATTCACTCTTCGATTCTGCCGCTTAACTCAATAAGAGCGTTTCTTCTTGGGAACCCTCTCAGCTAACGGCTATTATTGGCAAGTACGCCACCCGTTTTGGCCAGCTTATTAGCCATTCTCGGCACAAGCCACGTAACAGTAACAAGGCAGTAACATAAAAGGCGAAATATACCCGAGTACAAATACACATATTCACACCATTCACGATGGTTTATCAGGTTGCATGCACGCGATTCAAATCAATTGCCACAATGACACACATACTTCGCACAGATACCAAGATACAGATACTTTTCAGCTGGTGGGCCAGGCTTTCAGACGATTGTCTGCTGTCTAATGCCCAAGCCAGAACGATGACGAGACAATTCCAGCGGAGAAGACCTTCACGGTGCACTAACAAAGGCTTTATAGTAGTCGCATTCTCCAGTCTACGTCATCCAGGGCCGGGAGGGGGAAGGCAGGGTACTTGTACAATTGCACGTGCTTTGCATGTCGAATTACAAAATAACAAGAACACAAATACATAACTCACCTTACACATCGACAACGAGAGTCGGCAGTGATTTTCTGAAGCAAAGCAACAGGTTTCTTTCCTTCTCAAGACACTCACAAAAATACAGTAATTATTTAACATTTGTAACATATATTTAATGATTTAAAGTGGGTAGGTCTTAATTACTTGGAGTATTTGAGTAATAAATATCTGACTTATATACTTACTTATATGCCAAAAAATAATTTAATATAATACACATGAAACCTAATATTTAAGCGCCAAATAAACGGTTCAGAATTATAGGTTTGTTAATTTTTACTTTGAATGATGTTTGCTATCTAATAAATTAGTTTAAAAATATGGAATAATAAAAATCACTATAAGATAACGACTAAAAACTGATAATATAATACACAAAATACTTGCTTGGGAATTCTAAGGATTCCTGGAAAAATAAAGCAAGCTGACAACAAAGAAAACTAATCCAAAATGTTATATTTACCTTTCAGGCTTTTCTTCAATGAGCTATTAATAATTCTTAAAAGGTTTCTTTAAGACTTCTTAAGACATAGTTTTTCTCAGTGCAGCTTAGCAAAGGGGAGTTTTATGGGCTGGACCGCCTCCAAGCGGGGGCGTGGCTCTGTTTCTTTTTGAACCGTTCTTTCTTATGCATAATTACATGGCCTCTTCGGTGGTGGCATCAAATATTCAATCGACACAACGGCACACACTCGACCTCTATTCTCTGCGGGCTTTGTTTCGGTCAGATTTTGTTTATTTCTATTTCGGCTGCTTTACTTTTATTTGGGTTAATGCTAAAAAATTGCTGTCGCTGGGGCTCTTCTTTGCGCCGGCGAACAACTTTCATTAGGGCCAAGCAAAAAAGCGAAAAAGACCTCTAATCTTTGCACTCCCAATGCTGGCTTCTTCTGGCCAAGATCATGTCCGGCTGAGAGTCCGGAATACGTTTATATGTATATGTATATAGGGGTATATAGAGAGTGAGACGGATGCTTGTAATTTCACTTTTTATAGTTAACAACAGGTTAAAACGATTAGGCATTAATGTTGGCCAATCTGCTTGATGTTTTCTTTTAAAATTTGCGCGCCATTAGGGTGCTATTTTTTTTTAGGGTTTTCTTTGTGGGACACAGCTATTAGGTTTTAAGGCAGCATGATGATGGGTGTTGGGTGTAAGTAACTAAGGTCGTACGTACCATGAAAATGAGGCCCAACGAGTTACGAAACTTAGTACAAGCTAGAAAAAATTTACACTTAAATTACCAACCTTGACATTTTGCATTTACATTAAAATAACGCAGCAGAAATATTAATAGACGCTCAAAAACTAATAAAAAATATAACTAGTTAATCAAATAATATTGTTTTTAAAACTAGACTCTTCAAAACTGCTAGCTAAAGCTGCTGTTGCTAAACTCGTTCTTTCCGAAAAGAAAAATTATAATACTATAATTGCAGTCATTCCAAAAAGGTATTCAACCCATCAATTAATCGAACCTGTAACATTAGCCTAGACTCAATACATTAGCTAATTTAAGAGAAGATCTCCATCGCTTTCAACTCTTTGTTTGGGCCTCTGCTAATGACCTCTTGAGCTCTCAAAGACCAATAAATTACGTTAGATAAAATATTAATTCCTATGAAATGAATAAATGATTACAACTTTCCCTTTTGGCGTTTTATCAGCTTTGAACTTAAGGAAGCCACTGAGAGGGAGACCTTTGAGACATAAATGCATTGAGCCAGAACCGATAAGCCCGGGGCTATGTACTTTTCAACAACGAATACTATATAGGAATCACTTTGAATGGATCTTGGTGTGGTGGTGACTCCCCAGTTTGTCGCTGGATCTGCTCCCTTATCGCGGACAGCATCCGGAGCAGGCCACACCCGCCGCGGTTTGGAAAAACACACACTATAGTAGCACGATTCGAAACCCGATCCCATCGGAGAAGGAATGTGCTTTCAGAAGTCATTTGGCGGATTTCACGCTCCGCCGGTTTGATTAGACGCGTTTGATTTGCCTTCGGCTTGTTTGCTCGATTGTTTGTTTGATCCGATCACAGCAACAATTAAATCCAATGAAATTTAATTTCGCAATTGAATTTCATTTCAGTTTCAGCAAAATGCTTGCAAATTACTCGAGCGTTCAGGCTTAGCTAAGCATTTGCCGTGTTTCCAGCCCATTTCCATTTCCATTTCCCTCTCACTCACTTTTCCCTTCTCCTGTTTGCTGATTTTCAGCTTTTCCCTAACCCACTAAATGGCAATGCAAGCATAGAGGTATTGCCTTTTCCTTGTTTGCCGGCTAGTTGCATTTTCTGCATGCAAAAATAATTACCCATCGGAAATGTTATTGGCTAGTCTTCGAGTAAGCCGAAATATTAATTCCATTGAAACGAGGTAGATGGGAATATATGAAGGTAAAGGCTTAGTCATCACTAATTTAAACCAATTTAAACTTTATTAATTGTGTTTAACCATGTGAAGACACTAATAAAGGTTTCTACTAAAAGAAATAGGTATTCATGCGCAGTTAGGGAATGGAAAACCGGGCTATATGCTATTATAATTCCGATAAATAAAAACTTTTTATATTATAATTATTTTAATTCGTTTTCGAAAGAGTAAATGAGTAAGGAAATCTATACTAAATGGGTGTTAAAAGGATAATGAATACTTAAACCGTGTTCATAAACCCCATTTACCATATCTTTTCCATCGTATACTAAAGAGATTCCCATTACAAACCCTCACCTATAGGAGAATATGGTGTTGTAACTTATCCGAAAAACCCACATACAATTGAAACATCAAACTTCCGCCAAGGTCGGTGGCCTCTGGACAATAGCAGGTTCCTTCACGGGACAGCAGGGACCCTTCTTGGGAACCCGACTTCGGTCGATATCCGATTCGTTTGAGGCCACAATAAAATTTGTGTCGGTTCGGCTGTTTCCGCTACTCATGTTCATGCCCCATTGACTTGCTGTGGAGTCGATGGAAATCCGAGAAAATGAGGGAAATCCAGGGGGTCCGACGAGGAAAGCGAAGACCGGACTCGTTGCATTCGATTTTGAGGTTTACGATGCTCTATTTGATGGCTCATCGGCTCTGACTCGGGCTTGAGCAGGGATCGATGGATCATGCCCCTGAGTGAGCTCTCGCGAAGTTCTCCTTTGCTTATAGCCCGCTGCAATCTTAATGTGCGGTTCAGGTGAGTGACTAACGGCCAGGTAAACTATGACTAACTGGTCTCAGATCGTGGGTAGCTCAAGGAGTTTAGTTATTATTTATAGAGTTGCTTTTTGGAGTTTGTTTACAATAAAATAATCATCAAATTTAAAGCCTTAAACGGGAATTGAGCCACTCTTGTACACTTATTTTGGAAACTTATTAAATGCCGAATCCTAACTACCCTAAATGGTTAATGAGTCATCAAATTTTATTACAAAATGTCATAAATTAATCAAAAGCTATTAAGAGAATGAAAAGATTTTTGTATTTTATTAATTTATGATTATTGTTTATTGCCGGCCGCGTAACCAACTTGGAAACCGACCCAAGATCATATTTTCAACACAATTAGAGCATATTAAGTGTGGCAAGAGCGAGTGAGAGGTGTGGAGGGACGTACTTGTTACAACTTTTTATTATTTTTTGTTTCTGATCCAAGAGAATATAGAATTAACGCAACAATTAACAGAAACGAGTTTTTGACTCGGGAGGGGAGTTGGTGAAATGAAGTGTGGAATCTGGCCGCGGCGGCTGATCCGAGCTACATATATACTGGAAAAGGGGGAAAGATCGGAGCAAACGTGAGGCTGGTTTTATTGAACAAAACAACAAACTCTTTGGCAATTTATGCCGGACCCCCGCTGAAGTGCCTGAAGTCATGTTCGGTTCGTTTGGGTCTTTATTCTTAAGAGAGAGAAAAAGGGGAACGAATAGCCAACCAATCGAAAGAAATTGGGAGACAACAACAAAAAGAAACCGAGTGGAAAAGTTTAAAATTTTAATTTTTATGCCACATCGATAATAAATTCGATTTTTTGAAACATACTTGAAAGTCTTTGGGGAATGAAAAGGAATAATTCTATTAGGAATATTTACCTACTTCCTATGATTTCCTAGAACTTAATTCTCATACAATGCAACTACCTTCTCTGTAAAAATTTCATAACTTTTATTCAAAGCACTAAAACATTTCTGCTGAGTAATAAAAGCCCTGGCTAAGGCTAGTACCGTCAAGTTGATGTGCTATTATTAAGTTCTCTGTTATTGTTGCTCTGCGCTGCCTTTTGTGAGGTCTTGTGGTTTTCAGTTTTCCAGTTTTCGGTTTCTTGTTCGGTGCTTTTCGGTTTTACTTTTATTATTATTATTCATTCCACTTTGCCAACTCGGTGTGGCATTGAAGTGTTGCATTACCCGCGACTTGAGGCGAATTCTGTCTCGATTATGTGACGAATTTTCCATAAATACAATATTTATATATAGAGAAAGAGAGTTCAGTGACCCTCTGACTGCGTCTAAACTGACCCATTTGGCGCAATCGCCGGGAAGTGGGAAGAAGTGAACGAGAAAGTGAGCCATAAGCCACCGGAATAAGTTGTTAAGTTGGGGAAAGACAGGACACTTTTCCTGCGGAAAAATAATGTACCAAATACTCTTAAAAAAACTCATTCATTAACACTCGAATTCTCTTTGAAAATATAAGAATCAATTAAGCAAGAATCAAAATAATAATTTAAATCATTTTAAACTTCACGAAATGTTAAATAATAATTCAAGTTCATAAGGTTTAGTTACCATTAAACTACTTACAATTAGAAATATGTTATTTTTAGGTAAAAAGTCCATGCACCCGTTCAAAAACATGAGCCTAAACAAGTATCTACCCAATTTTGTGTGGCCGACAATAATTTGGCCTGTACTTTCGGGATTCTATGGATATATTTATGGCTGCTGCACACTTTTCCTTTCTCATCCGCATTTTTATTTATTTTTGGCGCACAAATTTGTTCGTTTTATCGCGATGAGTGAGTGCATTTGTGGCTGCCGTCTTTCTGCATTCCTCAAATACTTTTTCCAGACCAGAACTCGCCTCGCTATTTCATATGAATATGTGTACTATATATCCAATAATTAGACACACAAATGATGTTATTCTATGGCAAACGAAACTAATTCGGAGAAAACGAAACAGCAAAGCGAAATGACAAACGAAATTCAATTAAGTTTTATAGAAACAAAATCGGAGGGGAAAAAGCAGACCAATTTGAGTGCATAAAATTAATGACAACAACACAGAGCGATAAAAGCGGCCAAAACCCGTTTAGAATTCAAGATGGTCAAATTTATTCATGGATTCATCATTCGCTGCATTGTTCGATTGGCCCAAACACAAACTTTTACTTTTCGTCATTGTTTCGGGTGTCCATTGTGAGTGCCCATCTCGAAGAGATCTCCCTCTGCAATTAATCTTTGCCGGTCCCTTAGCAATCCCATTAGATAACCCTATTGGGCCCTTGGGCCATGTGTGGGCAGTGAAAGTTAGCGTGGCTCGTTCTAAGCCACTGGCCGGATCACGGAACACGATCAAGGCGAAATTTGCATAAACAACGCATCTCGAGTGCAGTGGTGGGCAGCTGCTCGAGGGCTCGATCTTGGCTGGAACTGCCTCGAAATCAGTTCATGCAACATTTTTATGCGTCTCTCAATTTCTCTGAACATCAAAAACCATTTTAGTTCAGAAATGGGATTGGGATCGGAAATGGTAAAGTGCCTAGCGTTTCGGGCGAAATCATTTCCGTCACTGTGCTTTTTCGAAAAGTGAAACTGGATTCGAATAAAATATGTACTTATAGTATATCTACCTGATATTTCCTCAAATGAACCAAAAAGTTAGTTTGTTAAGTAATGTGCAGACGTGCTTTAATGTTTTTGTTTTAAAAAATCAACGGCACTCGGCTTTTAATTGGAGAACAAGAGTTCGGCGGAGCATCTTTCCTGATCTGTAAAGTAGATATATATTACTAACTAAATCTACGCTCGTGTTTAAAGATTCAAACCCACCTTCATTGCTTAGGAATTCCTTCCGGCTGGTCAGTCTCCTTCACGGGATTATTTGCGGCCTGGCCCGGACGAGCGTTCTCCATGACAGGGGCCTTTGCCGGCTCTGCGTTCCCTGCGGCAACCATATTAGTTGGATTGTTAGCTGCCTTCGGTATTTTTTGTACTGGCTCAGATGTGTCGTGTTGTTTTGGGCCACTGCGGAAGGTTGTGGCCCTGGAACGGAGTCCACTGGATGACGGCAACATACTGCCCGCAGCATGCGACTGACCCTTTACGGGTACGGTAGCCTTTTGTCCGGCAGCCTTGCTCACCGGAGCGGTGACGTGCGAGTTGTCGCTTCCCATTTTCTCCAATTCGCGAAAGTGCTTGGACACCTCGGCGATCTTGCGCTGATAGGTGACCAGTGTGCTCTCGCTCTGGACCAACTGTGAGAGTATGTACGTGGACTCAGCATTGGCCTTCTTGACCGCGACCCCCTTTTCCACTACCAGATCCTCAAGATCACGTCGGGACATGGTACCACACCTACGACGGGTGCTTTCTATAAACTCTATTTCAACAACTGGCTTTGGCATCTGCTTGAGTTTTTTATCAACCAATTTTTTAACGTGTTGCTTAATGTCGACCGGTAGGTCCTTGACGTCTGCCTTGAACTTCTTATTGGAACCCTCTTCATTCTCTGGAACAACTGGAAGAAGTTTGGGTACGCGAGGTCGCTTCAAAGGAGTGGAACGTACTGCATGGGTTGCTTTCGTTTCAGAAGTGTTGGCTGGTTCCTTGTTGGCTTTTTCAGTCGAAGGATTTGCGTCCTCATCCTTGGTGTCCTGGACATTCTTTCCTGGAGTCGTGTTCTTTAGCATGGTGCTTGTTGGCTTTTCGGTTAAGTTCTTCTTGACTTCCGACTTGGCTGCACCTTCCGAAGGCTCTTCGGTCTCGGTCTTTTCTAGAATTTTCTCCTTAACCTCAACCTCATCCGAATTAAGTTTTTTAGCATCTTCTGGATCCATTATTCTCTATCACCCAATCAACTGTATTGGTTAGCGCTTACTTGACTTCCAACTTCGCCGCCTGAGAAATCTTAATTGAAATTTTCTTCAGTTGTAAGAACTTTCCAGCTTTTTTTGTATTTCATGAGCACATTGCCGACCCAGAGGCGTATTCTTCAATTTATCGATGTTATTGAGTCATTTATATCCCTTTTACACTAACGTGAGTTACCTATCGATAAGTTTATACACTCTTTTTAAAGTCGAAAGTTCATATTTTTGACAAATGTAAAAAGCAAATCCAGGAACTGTGTAGATGATGGTAGGTACTCTCAAATTATATTCAAAATAAAGTTAAAGTAGATGCTTAATAGAACATGACATTTTGAGAATAATAATTAATAATAAAGAACAATTTAATTACTCCCATACTTGAATTGTTAATCATTGTTTACATTTTCGTTAAAAGGCCGTCAAATTGGGATGGAAGACTAATACCGTTTTCCAAACATTCCAGACGTATGAAACAGTTGGGATTTTTGGCAAATCAACATTTACCATCCGATAACAACTGACCGGCTCATCGAAAATATACATATGGAGTTATTTAACTTGCTTTTGCGGAACCAAAATGAATAGTTGGTTTATTTTTGAGCTTTCATGATTTTTCTCTAACAAAGTATCAAATGTTCTTGCTTTGTTTACGTTTACACCCCTGCAGGGTATAATTTAGTCAGAAGCTTGCAACGCAGAGAAGGAGACGGTTCCGACCCTATAAAGTATATGTATATATTCTTGATCAGCAACAACAGCCGAGTCAATCTTGCCGTGTTCGTCTGTCCGTCTGTTTCTATGCAAACTAGTCTAGTCCCTCAGTTATGAAGCTACATAAGTATTTGAAGTTTTTAAAAACCCCGCATCGCAAAAAAACGGAAGTCTTGTTTGACATCACCTTGACAATTGCAAAAGTCTGCAAAGTAATTAAAAGAAAACTCTTAAACCAAAATAAAATAATGTAGTTCCATGAATATAAGTTATATTTGATATTAATCATTATTTTATTTATTTTACAATTTTATTCCTGATATAAAAGTAATGTGGAACTCATGTTTTTTAAGGAAAAAGTATTGTAGGTTCGAACTAAAAAATGTATGTATTATTTATTTATTTATTAGTTCGAACTAAAAAATGTATTTATTATTTAATATGCTGTTTCAGTACTTTGATTTTTTTTTTGTCCATGGACATTTGTATACTGTTTTCATTTTTGTATTAGTATAGGCCAGATCGAAATTGTTTCTTCGTTAATTAAGCCTCCTCCAAATATTTATGGTACTTGGCTGCATTTGCTTGTATTTTTTGTGAATAGTATAGTAATAGTTAATCAACTGCTTGGTTATGTCTCTTTCAATTTTTGTTGAAACAAAAATGTAAGCAAATAACGATTTTTTTAATAAAGAAGAACAAAAAGCAAAGCCAGTTCGCGAACAGAGGCAAAATCATACCTGTGGATTTCGGATTAAATATGTATTTCAAGACAAAAATATGCCATAAATTTAGAAATATATTTTAAATTTACATATTACTTTTACAATATAAATAAAGTTAACCCATGATTTTAGACTTTTCAGTTTAGTATCGCGGTAGACCTTTTTTGGAAATGCCCATACCTATTATATGTATATGTATCTTCTGTTAGTTTTGGAATGATTGTTTATGATCCAAGCTTTGGAGTGCCGGAGTGTTATGCTCAAACTGGATCTATTTTTAAAGATCCAAACTGTGAGGATATGCAAACTTTGGTTTCCAGAAGTTAGCTTTCCTTCTTGTTATAAAGTTCAGTTCTAAGTAATCTATATATGTATGTATGTACATATGTATGTACACATATGATTTTCTTTTACTTTTAATGTTATAACTACATTGGCTGATTTTATATTCACTGTGAACTTGCTATTTATGACTTTCCAAAAAAATTTCAGGCAACCATAAGTAATTTAACCAACAAAATATAGCCACATTGAGATATATGCATGTAAACAACTTGCCAAATTACTGTTATTTGAATTTTATATGGAATTTAATATCATGTTTTGGTATTCTGTGCCAAATGTCCTTTGCCAATGGCGTAACTCACTTACATATTTCGACGTTATTTAATTGCAGACTCGCTGCAGGCGAGTTTTACTTTCGCACACAAAAATGTGTGACCTCCTCGGTCCTGCTCCCTCGGCTTTTCCGGGGCCATTCCCATGCAAATCAGCTGGAAACACGCACACATCCGCGACGGGGGGCAGGAGGAGATGGCCCCAAAGCCGTATACTTAAAATGGGACACCGGCTTTCAATACGCCGCATGATATGCGATATGGATATGCAAATTCAAAGGGGTTAAGGCGGCGGCGGGATCGGGATCGGGGGCCACGCCACGAAGGATACGAGAGGGCCTAGCCCAATGTGGAAATTCCTTTTCCACGGGCTTGGCAGCATGGAACGTGACAAAATGAAGACTGTTTTCGGCATTCAGGCCTTACGTAATGCGACCGGGTCTTTAGTCCTGAGCCATTGTACTGCCTGGGGATAATCAAGATTAACGCCCGGCTTTCGTCCTTATCGGTCGTCGCCAATGAGCTGGGAAATCCAGGACTCGCCACAGCTGCCAGCCCAGAGTTCATGCTCGCCTTTTGGGTCATTGACCGCCTAATGTGTTGATTGATTCTAATGAGAAGGGAGACTTAAGAGCACAGTGAAAAATATAATAATAGTTGTTGAATCTTAAAGGAAATATTTCAATATCTTAAAGGTAATACTTATTCTGAAATGTCTTAAAGTGCAGCCTAGTATCATCGCATTTTGACATTAAAAACCTTGTAAGATCATAATAACAAATTGTATTTAAACATCTACCGGAAAGTTGATCACAGCTGTGGATATTGTGGTTTAAAGGTGTTTATTTTGTCTGTTAGCCAAGATTTATCTCTTGGATTCGGATCAGTGTGTGTTTTTTTGGGAAACATGAACTTGACGAGTTCATAAATAGCATACAGAACTTGGGGAGCCACAGATGCCCCACACATGTGGCCACCAACCTTGGGATTCACTCGGTACTCGATTGCATCACTCCACTTGGAAATACAATTAACTCTATGTGTTTATTCTCTGCCTGCTTTTAGATCACCAACTCAGAGGCGTTCGAACAATGTAACGACAATTTAATCGACCCAAAAAAAATCGAAAGACGGAAAGTCATTGAAAAATCTTTCAATAGAGCCCCAGAGAAACCACTTCAGCGAGATCAGGTGAGTTGGGCAATAGAACGGAATGGCTTCCTGGGATTTGGTAATATTTATCTAAGGAACAGCGAGTAATAATCATAATTCGCTTTGATCTCGCTTTGATTTTTTGCTGGTTATTCCCTAATGTACAGAGTGTAGAGAAATTTAAGGTAATTCTTGGGGAAAAGTGTGCTCTTAAATAAGAAAATTAGGCCACCCCTGAGGAGCAATTGCCAGTCATTTTTATGGCCAGGCCAGAGAAGATGACTGTCTCGGTGTCTCGTTAGTTGGCATTAAGCAAATTTATGTTTATGCGAGGATGGAACCCTTCAAAAGTCACCACAAAGGCCGCTGCACGTGCAGCATTAAAATGTAAAATGTACGAATATATAGAGCCCATTTTTCGCACCTGGGCGACGTCTCTCTCTCGCCCTCTGTTGTTATGGTAATGTGAGCTTCGTTTTGGGGTTTTATTCTGATTACAATAACATTTTTGCGTTCATTGTTTGAAGAGACCTTCGGCGCAGATCGACCTTGAGGCGGCTGCGTGCAATTCAAACCGTATAAATCGGACTGATTAACCCATATTTAAAAACTATTCAGATGAGCAGAGCTAACCTTGGGGTGTCCTCAGCTTTTTTGATGCCTCAATTATTGGCCAAACCCATAACTTGGCCTTCGTTCGTGTGCCGGGCGCCTTTCTTGGCTAACTTCAGGGAAAGTTAGGTGGAAATGGCTGAACATGTTGTGCGGAAAATTTCCAGCAAATTGGCCGCTCGCCAGCAAAAGGCACAAGGATTCTGCTGTTGGAGAGCGGAAGGAAGTCGGCTCCTTTTTGCCTTATTTGGTTATTCGGTGACGGACTCCTGACAATTTCGTTGACTAGGTCAGGCTCTCTCACTCTCCTTAGTCATATACAGATATCTGTTGGATTCACTTTTGGTTTCTGTGGGCGGAAACGCGACTGCGCAGAGAGAGAGTGAAAGGTCCTGGCAACATTTGTAGACCGCAACATTTTTATCGCCTTGCTTTCATTCACGTTTTTTACCATAAAATCCATTGATAGCAGAAGTGTTGGCACATTTTCGTGATATCCATGATGTAATATTAGGAACTGGGTTCTCTTATCAAGTTTCTGGAGTTAAGGATGTAATAGTTTAGTAGTTATTTACGACTTGGGTCTAGAAACCTGAATTCAAAGTCAAATTTTGATTTATATTTTGTTTGATATGTAAACAAAACATTCATTTCCGTGTCAAACAATTAATTTCCATTTGGTTCATATTTAATTTGATTTATTTAATGTTTATGAATGAAAAATATTTTTTACATTTCGGTACTTTGGTAAATATAAGTTTATTGTAAATTGAGATGAAACTTTTGTGTAAAAGTGGTTAGTTAAAATGTTAGTATAGTTTTGGTATAGTTTTATAATATTGTTATATTATTCGTTGTATTTGTATGCTTTTGTAAGGTAAAGAAAATATAAATGTAAATCAGGATTTTGTTTAGATAGCTTAAAAAAAACATTTAAATGTTTTTAAAGATCCCTTTCCCTAAATAGAATCATTTATATTTTATTCATGTTAGGAAAAGAATAAAATAATGGTAACATTTCGTAAAGCAAACGTGTTTTCTTGCTTCTATTATATATACATACATATATCTTCGCAACATAAATCCAATGCATTTCAAACTTTAAGAGAAATGATGCTGTGAAAAACAGAGACATCGAGAGAGATTCCTGCTGAGAGAGCCATTTCGCAGTTGCGCTCCTTGACCTTGGGCACGAACTCGTCCCCCCATACTCACATAAAATCCATGACTTTTCCACGGTTTTGGTGTTATTTTTTTCTGTTCGCCGAGACACATCTGGTGAACTCCGGCGACATGAAATCCGTACAGAGACTCGGGTTCAGTCGCTAACTTCGCCAGCAGCCACAAGTTGTGGCAACGCGGACAGAAAATAAAAACCTCGAACTCAGCAGTGAACGGAACAAATATAAAACATTTCAAAAGTTGGTTTTCATGTTTCATGGAGAACGAAGATCCCCCACCGATTTGGGTTCGGATCAGCAGTATGTAATCCGATTAAAGCGAACAAAAAACAAAAAAGCAGGCTATAAATCAACAACAGAATCAGAATATCTGAATCAGCAATCGCTGCCTCATCGCGAAAGTTACTATTATCACCACATCACATCATCGTCGTTCTGGAACCGTTCTTATCACACTTGCCACTGACCCCTCCCACCTATTGATTCCCATCGATTTCCATCTATCATACGTACCCAGATTGATTGGTAAGGAGGTGTGGGAGGGGACACTTTCGGGTTCAAAGTTCGCATTTGTCAAACGGAGCGAAAGCGGGGACTGTATAAACAGGAGGGCCGATGCTCAAGAGCCCAATCAAATAGAATGGGATGCGATTAAATAGGCCTCCGAAAATACAAAGGAATGGGAACTTTGCTCAAGAGCGGTTATATTGAATTTCAAATTGATGAGTTAATATTGGGGAATGGGTGGAGGGGGCATAGAACAAAGATTTATGCTTTCAAGTTAAATTTAATAAACAGCCTTTTGTTTTTACTTGTGAATTATATTAATTGTGAAATATATAATATATACTAGAAAAACAATTTGTTTTCACAAGCTTTCAGCTTAGATCTTCTGCATACTGATGGCAGAGAATACCGATATATCAATACAATACAGTGGAACCAATTTAATAGGAATTAAAAAATATATGAAATTAAATTAACAATAAAGCAAAATGAATTAATTTATACTTGTTCTGATGTTTAACGTTAAATTCACTATTTTCACATTTTTATACTGTCAGATCAATTTAATCGGAACAGAAACAAATATTAACTAAAATAGATATTAGATCAAGTGAATAAAATTATTAAAAATAATAATATTAATACCGTTAAGTGCTATATTTTAAGATGTTTATGCTTTCGATTTATCTAAAATTATATCTTTGAAATGTAAGTGATTGCAATACTTTTTCGACTTAGGATGTCGGACTTTTCCTCCCAAAGCATTCCTAGTTCTCCCAAAATGTTACTTGTTTACCACTTTTACTGGAACTTCTTTAATTTAATTTGCATTTTTCCCACTCAGCTTTTTTTATCTTTGCATGCCAGTGTCTAATGAATTAGAACTACCTGCCCAGACTCTTATGAGTACCTCTCAAAATATGTATATACAATTGTAGCTCTTATTTGCCAATTCATTTGCTTATCAGAGTCACGCCCACCAGAGAAATACTTGTCCCTAGCCTTTGGCCATTGCAACGCATGAAGCCAGCAAAATGTGGACACTGCATTTCACTCCAACAAATGTTATCTGAACTATTGACGTGTGTTTACTCAACATACTCAACATGTGTTTGTAAACACACACAAGATACATCCATCTCGGCAATAAATAAACAAATATTCCATTTTCCCAACTTTTCCAATTAAGATCCTCAATAGAAGAGCTGGAAAATCCAAACCATAAGTGAGAAACCGAAAGTGTGGCAAATTTGTTTGAACAAAAAACCGAAATTTGCATGCATCCCCGATTTCGATTGCAACTCGAGTGTTTTAAATGCACTTCAAAGTCTTAAGTTTAAGCATTTTCCGCACCCAGAGATGACCTTCAGAGGGGCTCCAAATTTGTATATTGTACATTTTCTGTGCAAAGCCTGGTCATGGAAACTAATGACAAATAAACTGTGAAGTGAGGTAACTTAACGGCGATTTTGCATCGTGTAATGTCCGATGAGCATGCACTTTTGTTTGCTTTTCTTTCTCGAGTTGTGTCAGCTTTCCGGTCAGGGGCACTGCTGCTGCTTTCCTTTTCAATTTGTCCAGCTCTCTGGCTCTTTGGCTTGGCCATTATGCCACTTGGCCGTTTTGCAACGACGCCTGAGGACACCCGCCGCCGCCGACTTGCCATTGGGAATGGGAATAAAAATAGTGCTGAAGTGTCGGTAACAAGTGGCTTTGCACTGCGAGAAGAAAAGCCAACAAATTAGGCTTTCCAATTAACAAAATCGTTAAACAGTAGAAGTTACTGCAGTTACTACAGTTGTATGGTTAAAATAAAACGATTTATAAATTTTAACCTAATAATATTTTAGGTTCATTAATTTCAATTTTTATTAAAGATGTTGCTTCCGTTTTCTCTCCATGTACGGCCTTAGATACATCCGAGAATTTCGCAGTTTGCTGCGAGATTGAGCTTCAGTTTGAGCTTGAGTTTCGAGTTAGAGCTTCGGGGTAGAGCCCAAGGGGCAGTTAGGCAGTTTCCTGGCCCATTGTCTGGCTGGCTGAGCCTCCTCGTAATTAAGTTGGCAAATTTGTGTAATGAGCAAGTGCAATTAACCGGCGGGCTCCGTGTTTGGGCCTATGCAAATGCCACACACATAATTATAGTTTGTGGCCACTGCCTCATCCTCTTCGGCTGCTGTTTCGGCTGTGGCTTTGGCTTTGTTTTTCTTTCGGTTTTCGTTTTCATTTTTTTCCTCATTTTCCCTGCAGTGTGTTTGCCCACTTTGCCAAGTGAGCTGTGCAGAGTGTGTGCTCGTCTGCGAAATGCAAATGAAAGTCAAAGTTAATTTGTTAGATTTTCGCGGGCTACGAGCTGTGAGATGCGAGACAGAAACTGCGTGACGTGACGGCGCAACCAGGTGCCAGACCACGTCTCAGCCTCCCCTCGTTTCTCTCCATCCTCCTCTGGTCGCGTTTCGTTAGAAAATCAGTGGAAAATCGTTGAAAAATCCCTCGACCGAGCAATCAAAGCTGAGGTTGTCTGCCGCGCTAAGTGCGGCATACTTTCGGGCTGTTAATCCATTACAGCTGCGGAAATTTAATGTGTTTTTAATGGCAGATTTCTGCGATTAAGTAAGAACAGCGGTCGTTAAAATAAGGTTTAATTTTAATATATCTTAACACTTATGGGAAAATAGTGTACCGTACATTTATAGTAATAAAACATTTGTATTATAATTTCTATATACTAGGGCCACAAACTAGCAAATTTTTAAAGCTTTCATTCTTTGTATATTAAAAAATGGTAAAAATTAAGAATTCTAGATTAGTAAATAATAAATTTAGAACTAATTTAACTTAATGAAAATATATTTAGTTCTTAGGCCTCTTATTGCACTTTAAATTATTCTTAACATTGTTTAAAGGGTTACTTTGAGTTATATTTGACTTTATATTGAAAATTGTATTTAATGTGCGTTGAATTTATATTAGTTTCTGTTAAAAAGAAATTCATTTAAAAACTATTTGAACTATGTATTTATGTATAAATTTCCATGACTGAATAACGATAAATTCCTAGCACTTTAATTTAAAAACATTCATTGTTTTGCCAGCCAAAGCTGAACTTGTTATTAATCAGATCTGCCCCAAAGTTGACTCATAAATTACAGTAGTTTGCCGACTAATAATTCGCCCCAATCCCGTCCCTTGTCCAGCTCAATTGGCAGCTTCAATGAATTTTGCCTTGGCATTCCCCCAAGTTCAATGCCAAATCGCACTTAGTGGGCAGCTGCTCTCCCCCCGATCCCGATCCCAAAGCTGTTCCTAGTCAGTTGTGCCCCCCAGAGGCACTCATTCGGTTTAATTAACGAAACGGCAAAACGAAATGAACATTTGCGCCGCTGCTCATTTGTCTGCTTTAATCAACGGCATCGTCATCGTGGTTTCCATCGCCATCATCGCGTCGTCATCAGCAGCTCTTCATGATTCCATCAGCAGCGCTGCTGCACTGCACCCACGACGAGTGTCGACACGAATCCCCGCCACTGCAGTTTCCATTTCAATGCGCAAAAAACGCTTAAACTGCAATTTGCGCTGGTTGTTCGACGGGGGGATGTTCAAGAGGGAGCTGCGAACTGGGGCTGGGGGCTGGGGATGCTCTCCCCACTAATTAGCACATCAAATTCTCCGTACACAGCACACAGCACGTACTGGGCTTGTTTACCCTAAAAGGGGTCAAATGTCAGCTTGGCGCGTTATTTGGACAGCTCCACTAACTGGGTTAACCCACCTGCTCACTCGCGGCTCTTTGGAGCGTTAATCCCTCGTTCACAAAATGCACTAATTACTCGCGGATGTATGTACATATATAAATACTAACTTAATTTGATAAAATGCCTAAAAATATGCTGTGAAAATATGAGGCATATTAAAAGCAAGAGAAGGTGGAAATAAGTAATGTCTATAATATTTTAAATTCCCCTAAAATTAAAATAAAAAAATAACACTTAATAGAATTTAATGTCCAAATTTATTATAATTATTAAAAACAAAACTTTAAATTTAAATATTAATAAGTTAGTACAACCTAAAAATGCTCTGAAATGCTTTGTGTAGTTGACAAATTTCAAAGAGAGTATTTATATATTTAACAGATATAATTTAATTTAATAAAAAGGATGTTACATTTTTTGATTTTTTTTTTATAAATGTTAACTTATAGCTTTTGCCTAGGTCTATAATGGGAGCAAGTGTTGATTTTGAACTTTTGATCGAATGCAAGAAATTAGAAATAATAAAGCGGCGAGCTGTTAAAACACTGTTTTCAGCGAAACGCCAAGGATTATTTTTATTAAATAAATTTTAAATTGTTATGCGTTAATGTCCGTTTCTTGTGCTTTTAATTTTAATCAGAAATGTGGAGTTGTTTATTTTTTATTTAATTTTAATCATAAATTTATTTATTTAATATTAATCATTTTCTCCCACCATACTTAAGATGTTTTTTTACTGATTAGGGAGAGCATAAGTAGATGTGTTTCGTTCGATTGTTTTCATTATCCTACTGAAGTTAAAAACAAAAGCCAAAGCATAATACCTCTGGTTTAAAAGTTGTTAAAAACAATCGCCCATTTTAATGATATTTTTCACAAAAAAATTGAAAAATCGCGTTTTCTCGAATTTTTATTCGAATATTGTAAAATATGTTTTGAATATGCTGGATTCGGTCAATGTTGATCAATCGTTGAACACTTTTGGCCACGGTTGACATTTTTCTAGAAATGCCAATGTATTGTAAAGAATTTCAAGCCTTTTTTTTTTTTTCTTTTTTTTTAGTCACGATATAATGACAGCTTAAAAAAATGTTTTTAAATAATTTTGAATGCCTTTACAAAACGTTAAATTAAATAAAATACTTTTAAACTCACCTTGTCTTAAAAAAAATGTATATAAACGATACGGAGACTAAGAAGGCATAAAACAAACTGTTTTTTTATTTGTTAATAATTTCTAGCATATTCAAGTATAAAAATGTATTCTGAAAATGGTCAAATATTTATAATAAACTGAAATGTTTCTTTAATTTCAGTTCCCTTAAATACAAAAAAAATCATTTATCATTCTTTATTGTTATAATTTCATAAACTTTGTTTCCATATCTTGTAAATCATATTTATGCTAGAAAATCTCTTCCTTAGCCACACACCAAACACATCTGATGTAAGACACAACGTCTGTTAGTGTTCGGCATCCCCGAACTTGGCATGAATCATCCGGTCGAGAGCCCATTACTCACGGCCCATTCATCGTCTGGCGCCAAAGCAAAGCCCGAAGCCAAATCCAAATCTAAATCCAAGCCAGAGCAGCCCGAACGACTGCTGCAGGTCACAGAGTTCAGTTAGAGAGGCGAATTCCTAGTTGAAAATAGCTTTCCTTGAAATGCCTTTGGGCCAGACGCGTTCAGATCCGATTCGATGCCATTCGATGCGATTCGAAGCGATTCTGGGGAACTCACTGCACATATAAATAGAAGATGCATTCTGCTCTGGCCGGGCCATGACATTTATTTATTGGTGGTGGCCTCTGGGGCTGATCAAGTGGGTTGACTGCCCTGGGATGCTGACGAGATGCAGATGATCTGCCGATGGGACGGGTCAAAGAGTCATGTTTGCCTGCCATTTAAATATTTGTGATTCATTCTGAAATCTGGTCTGCATGACAAATAGGTTTATTTTGAAAGATTAATAGTATTTGAAGAGTGCGAGTATTGGGTATAGAGACAGCATAATAAATCACAACAAAATGGCATCAGGTGCTGGTTTTTGGATTTTATTGCTGAACTGATTGACGTTCTAATGACGAATTTGATTATTTGAGGTTGTATATTTATTTAATTGGAAAATTGTTATATACATTTTCTAAAACTTTGAAATGGGAAATTTAGATGGTATTATCTCAAATGGAATATCTCTAATTCAAATATATGTATGTATGTATGTTTAGTTATTGTTATAAAAAGCTTTCCAACCTATTTTTGTTACGACCTCCTTACAAGTTAGGAAGCACCCTTGATGGCACCATCGATATTCGGCGTTTCACATCGCAATAACAATGATTACTGAGGCCTTATGCTCAAAATAATTGTAAAGTTTCTTTGTTATACAAAAAGTCAAGATGTACATATTTGGTCGATATTATCGACGACTATCGAAAAACTGTCGTCGAATATCGGTGGCACCGACTATCGATGGTTCTCTACCTCTACTGACAAGATCCTTACATAGTTATTTTCTTTGAAATATTAAAGGTCCCTCTTCTTTAATTAACTTAATAGTGCATTTAGTAAAAGAAAACATACTTTTAAAAGATTACATTTCCCTAACCACTAATTAAATTTAACACCTGCACCTAAGGACTATCCACTGCAATTTCCTGTCAGCTTTGGCTTGGCTTTTCTCGCCCATGCAATGACAATATGACATTTAATTTCCCGCAGAACACCGCTGTAATGGCGGTCCATTAGCGAAGTGTCACCGCGTTTACTGGTGGGGTGGGTCAGGTCAGGTTGCCCAGGGGGAAGCCATCGCGGAAGAGTCCACTCTGCCGGCGAGGAGGAGAAGTGGGCGTCGTTGCACCAATTCCACATATTTGCTAAAGGCAATTACAAATAGTTTTCCCTTTGTGTTTCTTTCCAGCATGTCTTCCGGCCTGATGTCGTGTGTGAGGGAAAACTCGCCGCCGCTGGAACCCGAGCTGGATGCCAGTGGATGCCAGGGGCCATTGTCGTTGCCCTCGGAGGGCGGAAGGTCGCATGGTGGTGCCGTCACCTCCACACCCATCTCCAGTCCAGGAAACAATGCCCACCAGTCCTCTCCGACCGCCGGTAAGTTGCCTAATTGCTATCATAATACCAAAAAAAACAAACAAACAAACACACATTCCATGTCCCATATTCCTGCCAAGGATTCTCCTGGTTGGGCAACAATATTAAATCATTCAAGTGCGGAATGCTGGATTATGAAATTGCCTGGGGCCCTGGGCCCCAAGTTCTCCCAGGCAATAGCTTTCAATATGGCAGAGGCTTTCTGCCTCATGTGTTCATCAAACGCCACAAAATCCCGCAGGACATTTACATGGGCGGGGAGAAAGGTTCGCTGATTGCCAAAGGCTGGGGAATTGGGCGATTCGGGGATTTGATTGCCAGCCCCAAGGTTGACGCAGCAATTCTCGCCCCTTTGGCATGGGTTAACCTTGGGCTTATGGATGCTTTATGGGCTCTGAAGAGGCGAAGGTTACTCTTTGGGGAGGAAAAAAATACTTATATTCAAGCAGGTTTCATATGAAGAGTTAAGCCAAGGATTTCGCAGGGTTTTTGCTTAAAATATAATATATTAAACTTATATTTATAAGCAAAATGGGTAGGGCTCTGTCTTTATACATATATCAGATTACCATGATTAACCAATGTTTATATTAAGCTGATAAGTTATTAGAAAAAATAAATAATGCAGTACAAGTACAATGAACCCACACAGCCTTGACTAAGTGCAGATTCGATTACATCACTCGCCTTACTAAGGCCATCATCGATCATATGGAACGAGATAGTGCGCTCTTCCCTGTAGAAACTAAGAGCTTCAGCTTTGTTTGCAGAGCTGTGAACCCGATGGAAGATGTGGATACTGAGGAAAGTGAGCAGAAATTTGCAACAAAGCCGCACTATTGTGGATACCCTGTACAAATAGGGCCCTATCCGACTTTGGTTTGGTGGAAATTGTTCGTTTGTTCGTTAGTTTTGGTTTCTTTTTTTGGTTTTCTGTTAGTGAATAATTAGTTGGGTCTTTTGGTTTGTTGGCGCCACCTCCCCCTGCTGCCAGAGCAGATGCAGATACAATGAGCGAAAGATAAAACTGGGCATAATACATATTCAGATTGGGCCATCTACATACATCCATTTACATCTACGTGGGTCTACTACCTCACAATTCACATGTGAACCGGGCTTTGTCTGTTGCGGGGCTCGCCCTCATATGGCCACCGACAACTGAATAACTGGATAATGTTTATATAATTGTGGGTAATACAGCTACACGTGCTAATTAACGCCCCCGACTTTCTATGGTTCATGCGAATGCACAGCGAAAATCGACCACAAGGGTTCCTTCTACTGAAAATGGGAATTCGGCTTTGGGTTCGTTCGGAATGGAAATGTAAATGGGTATGGTAATGCGAATAGGAAGCTTTATCCATTTGGGGTCGCTTGAACTATTGTTGTTATGACAACACCCACAAAGAAATGCCATCAACAATAACGGACCATGTACAGTGTACACTGTACACCTCGCTTTCGACACGAATAAAGCTGCATTTACAGTTCGTGTTGGATGGGTGGACAGTGGGTTGAACATGGATGGCTATTACAAATTTGGATGTATTTATGTAGATTTAAAAAAAATAGGTTCCCAAAATCATTACTTAATATTTTCCATTGAAAACTTTTTTAAAATGAAACAATTTTAATTTAGGTTATTATTAAAGTTACTAATATAAATTAACTTCTTCTTTTCTAACGTTTCTTATTGTTTCCGGATAATGTTTGCAACGAATACCCTAATTAATTTCTAGCACATACATCGCAATGTTAAAATATCGATCGAAAAGTCTTTGCGTTAAATTTCAGTATCGATAAATCCATATTTTTTGCCCATCTCTACAAATTTTGCCCCTTTCCTTGTCAATCGAAGCTCCACGTGCACGTGAATTTTCTAAGCGAAATTTCAACAAATTTGGAATAACCATGGACCAACCAGTTGTGTGGGCACGTGTCATAAAGGTCCTTGGCCGCACCGGCTCCCAGGGCCAGTGCACCCAGGTCAAAGTGGAGTTCCTTGGCGAGCAGAATCGCCAAATCATCCGCAACGTGAAGGGGCCTGTGCGCGAGGGAGATATTCTTACCCTGCTGGAGTCCGAACGCGAAGCCAGACGACTCCGCTAATGGGAAATGATGACCCTTAGCTGTGCCGTCCATGTACATTTTTGCATACTTCTGGCATCGAAAAATTTGTTACAAACGAAGAAAATAGCATTGAAAACTGATATTGATGTGATTGCAATGCATGAATATCCCTTTATTTGAAATACACAGACAACTTAAATACACTTATTTGGTTTTCTTATTAAGTTTCCTGTTACATGAATTCAATATGGCCCACTGTGCCGACTGTTAATCGGTTAACAGCTCTGTTAAGCCAGCACACACCGTCACCTGCAGCGGGCCAAGAAACGCTAATCAGTTCGATTTGGCAACGCAAGCTGGCTAATAAGCCGATACCCGTACTACCACTCGTTGCCGTCAATACACTTTGGCCGGGTTCAGTTCGGTTTCGGTTTTCTGTCTCTGTGGATATTTTTTGTGGGGTCGCTTCGGCTTTTTCGCTTCGTAGATTTCAGTTTCAGTTTGCCGCGAGCGGGAATACGACTGTGTTTTTTCCGCTTTTTTCTTTCGATTTCGTTTGCCGTTGTCCCATTGATTCAATTCATTCTGTTTGCTCCGCTCCACCTGTGCAGGTGAGACACAATTTCGCTGCCGAGCGCGTACGCCGGTTATTGCGCTAATTGAATTTTGCGACGATTGCAATCGCGAAACCCAATCGAAATCGCACTCGCAGTTGCAAGCCGCGTGTCCCGATCAACCCGAATCCGAATCACACAAAAGAGTCAACAAAGTTTAATCAATAAAATCGGAAAAAGGAAAAATCCATTTGGAGTTTGTTGTGTAATGTGTGCAGTGAAGTTGAATTGAAATTCAATCAATATATGTGTATCTTCCAACTGAAACAAGCTTGTTTACACACAACAATCAGCAGGGTAAACAATTCGGGGAATTTGGCAGTTGAATAAAAACATATGCCGCTATTTTCGGCCCGTATTTAAACAGGTAATAAAAAGTATTGTATTTTTTGGACTAGAACGAAGAACAGGAGGCATTGGTGGGGCAATTTCAATGATATCATGCACAGTTGAAATTATTTAGAGACCGAAAACAAAGCTGGCCCAGAATATGTACATAGTTGAGACCAATTAAAATGCCCAATGAATGTAAAGCTTAACCCAATCCACACTTGCCCCATGAAAGCAGGGATTATTATGCAAGTTGACATGATTTTGGGGGAACGAACCTATCAGCCTGAAAGAAACCTCGTTATGAGGCTGAGGCTTCGGAGAGAGACCCAATTGAGGCAATTGGCCGACGACTCTAATTGAAGTGCCGTGAATTGTGTAATCAATTTTGGTGCGACGCTTGCCGTTGCTCTGGCTGTTGTTGTGATTTGGAGTGCGAACACAAAAGGTAGTGCTTTTCGACCAGGCTAAAAAGGCTGATAAGCTCCGCCAAACTGATTGCAGTTAACGTCTTCTACGTCTTCTGGTGATTGGACGTCTGCCATTGCTTTTTGGCCACACAGATCGCGACTGATAGGGCCTGATCCCTTATATAAAATGGCTAAGAACCGGCGGGTATAGCGAAAGGCAGGTGTGAAAAGCAGCTAGCCTTATCCATTTAACGCAGTCACTCTAGAAAACAAGTTTACCTTTTTAATTAACAAGCTATGGTTAATATTATTTTTTATATCTCTCGGAGAATATTAATCTGTGGGATGAAAAAGTTAATCTATTTACCAAGTACCGAAAGGCATTATAAAATAAAATGTAACATAAATACTGAGCACTCCAGGTTGTTATAGCAATCAAGGGGGACTACTTTCTGCGATCGTCCATACTTGCCTGATAGCTCTCTGGAACACCTCTATTTATTTATAGCTATTCCGGTACTTTGTCTTATCTAGTCGCAAATGCCCATATAGTATTGCTTCAACTCCAGCGATATTTGTATTTGACATCACTCTCTGTTTGAAATAGAATTACGTTTCAGTCTTAGAGATTATTTTGCCAGTGTTGATGTAATTAATCATACGCCATGTTGAACTCTTTGACCAACGAACTCAACGAACCTTGGCTAATCCATTGGCATCGCATTCGATTCTCGAGGCTTACAGCACACTGCAACTTACTCGTAACGAACCAGTAAAGCCAACATTTTGAAGGCCCCGAGACCTGTTCGGTTGTAAGAGTTATTTGTCCAAAGAATTGTGCAATTCTTGGTGCCTTTGTTTACCTCTTCGGGCCTTCGGGTTCTTGGTTCTCCACCATGTTGGTTTTTTTCTATTTTTATTCCGCGCAAGTGAACTCAGCACTTGTTAAGCGGATAAGCTGCCCACACGGCCAGACTGGGGAGCTGGTGCCTGGGATGTGGGCGTGGTCCACTTGACCTTCCCCAAACCAGTAGGCCAGCAGCCCCACCGAGCTCACATCCGCTCGCAAAAGGTCTCCAATTACTGCAACTTGGCTGAAAAGCTGTGTAGTTCGCCATTTGGTTTTCACAATTCGCATGTCGAGAGAGTGTGGGGCCCCGTTTGCGCCAATGATTAATTAATAAACGAACCCACTTGCCAAACCTCTTTTTGGAATTGCAAATTCAGAATCGAATGCGAATTGGTGTCACTTAAACACCTCCGAAAGCCCACGCACGGGGTACTTGCATGAGGTGGAGAATACGTAGCGATATATTTCGATAATTGATAAAGTTATTGGGGATAAACCTTCAAAATTGTGTAATATATACTTTTATGTATGACAAAGTCTCTATTTAATATCTTTATTGACGCTTTACCTTAATAATCATAATTGAACTAACTATAGCTATTGCCGAAGAACATAGGTTATTTTCGATTAAATCTATCAAACTCACCTCCAAAATAAGTAAATTCCGAATTTAGTGCGAATTTGAATAAAGCTCCGAGTATTTGCTTGAATAGGTAGCGTTGTATTTCAATAATTAATGTTTTTAGCGGTGATAAGTTATCATAATAAATTAATATTCAGTGAAATACATTGAGAGCCCAAAAAAATATCAAAATAATAACAATACCTTCGATAGTTCATCTTTGCCGATGTCTAATATCGAACCTATCTCACTCACCTCCCTAGTAAGCACTCGTAAGAGCAGTTAAACCGAGGAGGCATCATGTTGCCAAATTGAAAAGATTGAAATAAGTTTTGATGAATTACCAAAGCCAAGCCAAAACCGACAATGACGAACATTTCGCCCACACTCACTCACACTTTTGCGGAAAACGAAACCCAAACTGATGACAGCACACAAAAGAAGACAATACGGGACTCGAAGTAATAACAAATCTTGCTCAATAGACTTTAGATAAATTAGAAATAATGTATACACAATGCTGATGTAATCGCGGGGATTGCCTCATTAAGTGAATCACAGGCAGCAACTCAGACTCGAAACTTTTCAATTACCGACAAGAAATCTTCATTAAGATTTTTCTTTCAGGGAGCCAGAGTTCGTTTTGGCTTAAAGAACTGCAGCCCGGCTCTGCTGACCCAATTAGGCATTCTATAAATAAACAATTGTCACTGGCGAGGGTGGTGCTTCCCCTCGGCGGTTAAAATTCCATTAGCAAGGTCCCCGAGCAATTTCGAGAGAGCAGCAGACAGCCAGACGACACCCCAAAAGGCAATAAATAGAATGACGTGCCAGCGGGGGTAATATTTATATACTATACGTACTTCTTTTCCCATGAGTAAGCTCCGGTGACCAGCCCCAACTCAGGTGAAATTAATCATTAAAATCAAGCCATCACAAAAAGCATAAGTGGGGAATGCTCGTACCCATGACTACACATGTGCTGTATACATATAGTCAGCTATATGGTATTCATTTATATATCTGTAGTATCTTTCGGCGTTCGCGTGTCGCGGCCCCAAAACGTGACCGGCATTTGAGCAGCGCTTTGTTTTATTTTTCTTTTTGATTAGAGGTCGAAGCTTTCCTGGCAGCGTTATTTGATTTTATTTTAGAAAATGCTTGTACTTCCGTTTGGCTGTGGTTCTTTTCTCTAATTAGTATATGGAATGTACACTTTCCATGGTGAAGACGGGTCTCTGTGTTAAAGGGAACTTTCATTTGTGGCAATGACACACACCATGAGTCACTCCAGAGAGATGTAAGAGTCAAGCCACACTTTCCAAAGGGGTTATCTATACACTCTTGGCTTTAACAGGGTCACCAGCTCATAAAAGCCAACTTTTATTGAATTTTCCTATCCTTTGCCCATCACTTAGCACTAATACATGATATAGTACTTTTCTTGTACCTACATATGTACTCCACATTCCTCGGTGATCGATAAGGAATTACCAGCCATCGCTCTGTATTTTTCTTTCCTCTGTGCTATCGGCCATCGGGGGGAATAAACATTAAACGACAGTCAAGGCCACAGCCACAAAAGACCAAGCCGCAATTCGATAATGATTTTAACCAATTGCACTCTATATTTCGGATTTTCTTCGCCCCAGAAATTGTGTAAATCCATATATGCGTAGAATACTTGGCTTGGAGAGATAATATATGACCTTGTCGAATGGTTCCCAACGCTTGCACGTGGTGTCCAATCGGGTTTACTGGAACTCCCCGCCGGCGAGACGGCGACTGCTATCATTCCTCTTTGGGCCTTTCATTCATTGAGGGGTCTTCGGGCTTTTGCCTATTTATGGTCATGTTTTGGGCTGCGATTCTTTTCGGTTTCGCCCATTTATTGTTCGCTTCTTATCGCCGTACTATTAAGTGTAACCGAATGACGGAAAAATTCTATTAACAATTGATTGGCTCAACAGCTGAATAACTGCGGAAGTTAAGTGGCGTCTAAAAATATGACGTTGCTTCCTCGGAAGCGTCAAAGAAGTCGTCGATAATAATGTCTATATAGGCGTTTTATTTATGTGCCTGTTAATTATGGATAAATTATTTTACAACAATTTACACACTTTACAATCTAGTGGGGGAGGGAGTCGACTTCAGATTCCATGATAAAGTAAACCCTGACAGTGGCCAATAATTGAGTAACCGCTTGGAAGTGTGAAAACATAATCCCCCAGGAGACTTTTCTCCTATCCTGCTAGATTTATGCCGCCTGCCCATCAAGAATGAAAGCCGGTTGACATCATCATCATGTCTTGTTACGTCACGCGCGAGTGACAGCCAGTGGGATATTTAGTACAAACCACGATAGGCCATACATAAAATTTTCCTGTAAACTCCATAAAATAGCAAACAAAAATACAACCCAAATCCCTGAAATTACCTTCAAATATCACCAAAATGTTGTAAAATAAAAGGACGTGGCTAATCTTCCTTCTTGGCTTGTTCCAGACCAAAATCAGCAGCAGCAGAAACGTCGCCGCTTCCATCCACTGCGCAATCTCCGCCGCATCTTCCGCCGCCGCACCATCAACAGTTCCCCAGACAGTCCATCGCCCGGTTTAGGTATCGGACCCGGATCCTGTAATACCCTTCCGCCACCGGCCAGTAGCAGCAGCGAGAAGAACCTGCGTGCTTCGGGAACACCAGGATCACCTCTGAATCCTCACCAGCTGCCGGAGCAGAGCTATCAGACACAGTCGCTGCCCAAGTCCAAGTCATACGGATCGCACCGCGATGAGTTGCTGAGCGTTCTCCTGGGCAAGAAGCGGACCGGCAAGCAGGCGCCTGCACAGCACAGTCTGGACCAGAATCCCAGCCAGTTCCAGTCGCCAACCCAAGCCCAGCAGGAAGCCATGTCCCAGGCCCAGCGTGGCGTGGCCGTCTTCCCCGCCGACGCCCTCGGAATGAGCAGGAGCAGCTACTTTGCGGAGCAGCGCATCCAGCAGCGCCATCTACGCAGCGTAGGTGACTACTCGCAGGAGCTGGAGGGTGGATCCGTATCCGGTTCAGGATCGGGCTCGGGAACCGGGGGAGCTGCCGACATCTCTGACAGCCAGCGCAGCCTCAGCGAGGGTCGGCTTCTAGATGTGGACGGGTAAGTCCATAGAGTCTTTGATTTTGGTAGTGGATAACTAATTTATCTGGCTAACGTTTTCAGAGATTACTCCCGGGAGACGCTATCGCAGTCCCATGACAGCGTCTTCTCCGAGTCAGCAACGGCCAGCAGTCTGTCGATTGTACTAAAGGTGAGTTTAGAACTGATAACAGCCTTTAAGGATAAGATAAATCTCAAAGTTCGAGCTTCTACTTCATGCTTTGCTCTAAGAGTTTAGTTTGTAGTTGAATGTGTTTGTAGCTTTGGCTCGTTTCCAATCCTTTGCTTGCCTTGACCACATCTCGTTGACCTATATATAGATTTAAAATTCGAATTCCACTCGTACTTTCACTTTTTCTCTCGAAATCAAGTTCAGGGCCCTTGGGTCACTCGATGGATTTCCACCAAAGACCGCTCCCCTGAACCGTGCTTTGTGCTGCCCGTAAATTGATTTAAATCAAATTCAATTGGCGCCTTTGTTGGCATTTCTGCAGCGCCATTGATGACCGAATCTCCCATGGAGTGCACTGACTCAGATTTCAATTGTTCCCAGAGTTTTAGGAAAACAAAAACGTTGTCAACAATCTGATTAGCCAGCTGGCCTTATCTGGGATGGAGAACATCCATTAATTGAGTTGACTGAACCCCAGAGACAATCGAAACTTGATTGGGGGACTTTTTTAGATATTTTTCTAGCTACCAGAAACCCGATTCTCAACTCTTAATTGATCTATACAAATCAATTTCGATATTACACAATTAACTCGCACTTTAAATTAACGCCAAACGAAAGTCCAAAATAAAGCGTAGACTGGCTTTGGCTCTTATCTAATAGACAAATCTTCATTATCCACATCATTATCACCATTACTGCATAAGTTGGTTGAGTTTTTTCTGGTGTTTTTCTTCTCTTTTCTTTTAGGTTTTAGTGAAAAAAGAAAAAAACTGTTGCCAGCGCACGCGTTTTTGCAACCTGAAACCGAACGCAATGTTAGACAGTACACAAGGGAAAAATATTTAAACTTTTTTTTAAGTTATATTATATAGTATCTTTTCTAAACGTACATATATAATGAGAAAAATGGAGTACATTTCAAAAGCTTCAAGGTAAAGATCACTATCATTACTGTGTTCCCTTACTTTAAAGTACGTTTTTATTAATAAACTTTATAAAGTCAAAACCCGATTTTTTATATTTGAAAAGGAAACTAAACCGATTTACAAATAATTTAGAGAAGAAGAAAACGCTTCGAATTTGTCTATTGAGTTATAATAATGTGTAGTGATATTTGATCAGTCGTAAGCAGTTTTTTTCAGTGCAGCAACTGCTGTAAGTCGTGGCAAGACCTGCACACCGGCACACCCTGCTCCCCATATAGTCCAAACTCCCGCTTTTCCAACCGATTTTCCAGCTCTTGCCGCGCGTGGCAATTTGCGGCTTCTTCTCCCGGCCTGGTCGACCGACGACGGTTGAGTTACTTCTATTGCTTCTTCGGTTTCTGGACAAACGAGTTGCCGATGAGCCGACGATGGTCGGCGGCGGCCGCTTGGTTGCTTCTTGTTATTCCACTTTTTTCCACTTGGCAGGCCAGCAGCTCCCTGGAGCTACCGCCTCCTCCTGCTCCGCGTGCTCCCACCCAGGTTATTTGCCAACCTGGTTAGCAAATAAATCGCATTTCTTTCTGTTTCTATGCTATTGAACTCCTGCAAGTTTTCCGCTAAATCAGTTTGCATCGAGACTTTAGCCAGTGAAGACAACCCTGGCGTTCGCTAGCCCGGCGGTTTCCTAACACGACTTCGAATCCGACTCCGAATACGACTCTGATCCGCGCTATGTCCACAATCCTCGGGATTCCTGGACTCTAGCCAAGTGAAGAAGTTAACGAACTTTCAATTTAACGGTCCAACTGGGTAACTGTGCTGGAGATTTAACAAAAGAACTGCGATTCCAAGGGGCTTATCGAGTTAGCCGATGATATTTTTGATAAATCGTATGGGGAAGAGGAAGTATGCAGCGCTTGTTGGGATTTAAATAAAGAGATATTTCATTATGAGTGTTTATTTTTCATAAAGTTTTTAGATAAGTGCTTCTTAAATCCTTCAGTATAGGTGTATTATAGACTTCACCAAATTAATATGCTGAATGTAAAGATAAAGTTAAATTTCAAAAATTTACACTCTTTCTATAGTTGAAAAACCCAATCTATTAATAACAAATAAAATAGCTTATTCCTCGAGGACGTTGACCTCACCTCGGGCCTTGCCTTCAAGGGACTTAAGCTCTTCAAAAGCCATAACCCCTCACTCTTCCTCTAAAATTCCACAGAATAGACATCTTGCAAGTCCTGAGTTCACTGCTAATCTGCCAAGTCCTAGTCCAGTCTCGGCGATTTTCCTTTGAAAAGCTGCCAGAGCAGGTCGGGGAAACGAGCTCTTGGGTCTATAAATATTAACCAGCAGATGTGAGGATCTTGGGGCTAACCAGTTTGATGAATTAATTGCATATAAATAAAAAGAGAAAAACATCTACACGACAAATGGCCATAATGGAAAACTAAATGACAATGCAGTCAAGAGCAATTTCCGTGGGGGGACACATGGACCCGTCCCGGACGACTTGGAATGACAGCGGTAGCTGAGATATGGTAACACGGTAACACGCATCGAGGCATGGAAGCGAGCATGCCCGTCATCGATGTCCAACATTCACACGCTTTTCTCTAATTGAACAACTCTGGCGGGGAATGTCCCCCAGTGGCTACTGTGACCACTTCCTAGGTCCCAGCACTCGAAAATTTTCATTTTCGGCCTAAATTCGTTTGCTCCGAACATGAGATCTGTGACACTTCCCGTCTGGCGGCGGCCTCCGCTCCTGGTTCCACTCATTATGCAATCATTTTGGCCCGCATTTGCGTATCTCTCAGATTTCCGCATCCATTAGGATCGCACTCAAAGTGGCATGCATCCGCATTAGGATTTTAATTGCATTTCTTCGCATGTTTCGCCCGATGGGCGCATTCTGGAGCCCGGCCATGTCCATATCGGTTGGCCACTGGCCCACTTCCCTGCCACTCTCCATCTCCGTCACTCTCTTGGGTGACAGACAAGGAGAAATTGATTCCATTTGCTTTAACTTGATTTAGCTCCCGAGAAGCAGCCAGCGAAGCGGCGACCTAGATGGGTGAGAGTGTGTGGAGAAGGGTTCCTTTGGTATTTCATGGCTTAATGGCCTGTGGCTGTCTCAGGGAAAGCTATTCAGAGTTCTTTTTTCAAATAGAACTAAGCTTATTCGTATTATCTTGACTAAACATAATATATCTTCTTAAAATCTTTTTAAACTATTTGTGTACAAAGTTTGTATTCGGAAAATCCATCACCTCGTTATCGTAAAAAGATAGAAAGCATATCTAGGCGCAAAGTTCTTTGTTATTTATTTTATTTACGAATTGATAGAGTGTGGATTTGATTTGTGTACAAATTAATGCAAAACGTGTGGGGTATAAACTGAAAAAATTATGTATTTTCTATATTTCTTACATAAATTAAAACATTGAATGATATTCTAATTTGAAAAATTTAATATTTTCTTGACAAAATAAAATTCTTTAATAGATTAAAGATCTTTTACAAACTCTAAAAGTAGGTAGCTCTGAATCCTCGATTTATAATCCGTTTAAGAGCAGCTTACATTGCTCCATAAAATATTCCAATAACGATTAGTCAGGGTCAGATCGCGTTAACCACTGACCGACCGATCGGGGCTTCCAGCTGGATAAATGCACACACTTTGAGGCCGTTTATCCCACTTACCAGCGGAGCACACAGATGGCGTCCATTTGTTTGAAATGCAACTCGGATGTCTGAGTGATGCAATTGCATTTAATTCAAAGCGATATTGCAGTCAGTGCCTCCCACTTGGCCAACTGTTGTGCCCGTTCTCTCCCACTCTCTGGCTGTGGTAATCAATGTTGGCCATGTTGGGAGCCACTTACATTTACCCACTGGTACTGACCACCGCCAGTTGGCCCACTCGCAACTGGGCCAATAAATCAGCGAACGTGACGGTCGGCTCTGCGATTTCCCGACACTGGTTCGCGGTGGAACTGGGCAGAGTCGTTGCTTTAACAGGGGCAGGTAGTCCAGTAGTCCAAGCGGGGAATGGGTTAAAGGTCGCAGGACGTGGCAGGTAGCTTCCTCGCCAGGTACATATGTGGTGTGCTGCTGAATTCCCAGAAAAAGCAGATTTCTAAGATTATGTAAGGCTGTCCACATATCTAGCAGCCATAGGTTCTATTAACTGCCACTATATATACTCTTCAATGTTCCTAAGAGCCTCGAGTAAGAGAACATTGAACTCAGCCCCGATTCCCCAATTGCAGTTGCTGTTTATCTAGAATTGATGGACGAGAAGGTCTTTAACCTAAACCAGCCCGGCACTTAATCCTCGAGCAACGAGCTCCCAAAAATAGCGCCAGCCCCGGCTCCACTAGGAACAGTGGTGAGCAACCAGATGGCGACGTCACGCGCCGCAGTCACTGATAGATGGACGACGTGGGAACAAGAGGGTGGCTGGCAGACGCTGCTCTCGTTTCTTCCCGAAAAGCATGAGGGATTCTGCTCCGTTTTTGCTTGTTTACTTTGGGACACGCACAACACAGCCGATTTTGGGCTCGGTTCGGGTCTTACCCTTGAAACTGAATGGCTGAGGGCTTACAATAAACAGATCTTCGGAGCCAATTGTGTTTGGCTAGGTAAAAATTGAAGCCAGACGCCATTTCCCCTGCCATTTCCCTACCATTCCCATTTTCATTTTCATTTTCACTTCACTCTCGTACATCTGCTTCGGAATCCGCCCTGCAACAGATTCAGTTGCACATTGCACTTGGTTGTCGCTAGACGCTGTCGCTGCTGCTGTTCCTCGAGTGGAAAGTGAAATCACTGAGATCGCGTGCAGAGAGTCACATATTCATAGTTCATAATCAGCACCATGGTAGCCGGAAGTGCGGGTTCTCTGAGGGCGCAGGCCAATCCCTTCCAGCTTTCGTTTGCGGTAAGAACGTGTGGGGGAGATAATAGATTCTGGAGAGTAGGGCATCAGGAATCGCAGTTACGCAGTTAATCCAGCCACTGCTGCCCAGCTAATCCTGCCTAACCCCAACAGTCATTTGTAGCCTCCTCCGCGTTGTGAGGCCCGCGAAATGATTGACTTTAAGCAGAATCCCTTCAAGATGAAGCTGGGCGGCTCCTCCATGGGCGAGAGTCGTCTGGGACGCAGCTGTCTCAGGGCCCGCTTCGTTTTCCGCTGGAAAAGCTGGGTAATCCTAGAGCTACGCCTGAAAGGAATTCCGCTACCATATATCACGAAACCTAACCTCTATATATACTCCCTGCTCATTCCAGGCGGAACTCACGGATGTGCTGCGTAAGCGACGAAACCGACCAGATGCCTCCGACGAGGATCTGGGACTGCCCCGCAGTCCGGCCTCGCCGCAGAGGAGAGCGGTCGGTGGCAACAGCAGCAGCCGGCTTGCCTCCGGCGGTGGTCACCACAGCCACCATCAGTCCCGTGGTGGAACACAGGGAGCACATAGCCAGAGCGAGGTGTCATCGCTCAGTCTGCTGAGTGTGAACAGTGCCGAGGGGGAGCCGGAGGACAGCCACCGGCACCCCTCGCGGGTCTCCACCAGCTCGTCGATCTCGATGGGCTCGGACATACTCCGTTCCCATCACGAGGACGATGTAGATGCCGTTGGCCGAGAGCAGCACCGGCTTTCACATGCAGCGGCCAGGCACAAAATGGCCATCAGGCCGGCCAAAAAGAAGGGTCCGACGAGGCAGCACCGCATGACCCTGGAGGTGAGTGTGAGAGTCCTTCGAATTAGGAACAACTTACTTAATCCTCTTCCACAGACTTCCATCCCAGAGGCCAACGAGGAAGGGCTAAAGATGAGTCCAGGACTGCGAGCTGTGCATGGTAGGAACTCACAAATTTTTCGAGAAAAATCCTTACCTAATCCCTGCTCTTCACCCACAGATGCTGAGCTCAAGAACAAGTCGCGCTCGCTGCCACCGAAGACCCTGACTGCCATGCTGCCTCAGGCACAGGCGATACCCGCCAGCTTGGTGACCACCAAGCGGACCAAGACGATCGAGCAGAGCTCCACCAGCAGCATAGTGACCACGAACTCATCCTCCTACGGACTGAGAGCCACGACCACCAAGGCCAATGCCCTGTTGGAGCATCGTGGCGAGTCCTCCACGGACTGCGACGATTTTCTGGCCAACGAGCGGGAGCGGGAGAGCGAAAGCGGCTTCCTGCGTCGATTGATCCACAGGAACTCGAAGAGATCCATTGCCAGGGCCAATGACGGAATAGAGGACACGGACTCCAGCCAGAGCGTGGCCAAAAAGCTGCAGATCTCGACCTCCTGTCTGGAGGCCACCGCCCGGGAGCCCGTCGTCGTGCCGGATAAGGCGCGCAGTGCCACCTCCCACGAGCAGAACATCCTGGAGACGCGCCAGATCATCAAGAGGGAGATCCACAACGAAGGCAAGCACGGCCTGAACGCCATAGTGAGCAACTACGGCGTTCACCCGCATCCACCGACGCCCCTTAAACCCAAATCCGGTCCTGCAGCCCGGCAGCGTTATATGCCCAAGGAGCTGGGGGCAGCTCCCAGCCAGCAGGAGAAGTCTCCCCTCAGTAACGATGTGACCAATTTGCTCTCGAAGAGCTCGCGCGGCAACGACACCTTCCAGTCCACGACTTTGGTGCGGGAGCAGCAGACCAAGGTGGAAACCTCAACCCACTTCGAGCGAAAGCCGCGGATAGTGGGCCTGAGTGCCTTCCAGCAGAAGCTGTCGCGCTCCAGCGACTCGGTGGGCCAGCACTCCAGCTCCTCCAACTCGTTGGAGACCAGCACGGACGAACCCTCACCCTTGTACTACGAGGAAAAGCAGCGCAAGACGGTGGAGAAGGCGCGCAGCTTCCGCAACTACCAGGAGGAGGGCGTGGAGTCGCCTTCCGTGCACAACAACATGCCCAGTCTGCCGGACCTCTCGCTGAGCTTCCGGGTGCCGGCCTACTACAAGCAGACGCCGCAGTCCCCCATCTGCTCCCCGATCTCGCCGGGCGCCAAGTGCGTGTCCCTGGGCTTCGAGATCAATGACAACAAGTTGCTGCAGGCGCGTGCCGAGTCTACGGGTCAGCTGCCATCACCGGGAGCCAAGAGCTCTCCCCAAAGGGCTGTCTCCACCACCAAGCTGTTGGTGGGAAGTCCGGGACCCACGAATATCTCGCAGATCGAGCAGAACATTGACTTGATAGTGAAGTCACCGCTGGTCAGCGTACTGAGGAAGTCCGGCAACGTGACGCAGCCGGAGAAGCTGCCAGAAAAGCCGCCCCAGGAGCCTTCACCGCCGCCCAAGCAGCGTCCCAAGCTGCTGGACCTGGGAACCAAGGTAGCCGTTCCCCTCGCAGCCAGCCCGAGTCCTGCCAGCCCGCTGACCAAGACCGCCAAGCTCTCTAACAGCCCACCGACCACGCCGGCCAAGGGCCAGAGCTCCAGCTCCAGCAGTCGTCGCAACTCCAGCAACGTGGAGGCCACTGGGGAGCCGGAGTTCATGAAGATTCAGCTGAATCGCGTGGATCAGGCCCGCTTGCACAACAAGGCGAATCACTTGGTACTGGCCAAGAACCTGAAGGCGTCGCCCACAGAGAGGAGTCAGAGCAGCGACGACCTCAGTTTTAGGCGAAGCAGTGGGGAGAGTCTCTCGGGGATTGAGATCGTGGAGCAGCCGCAGCAGAAAGTCTCGACTCCGGTGGTCAGGCATGGTTTGGAACCCAGCTTGAGCCGGCAGCTGCGATCCGTGAGTGCCAATAGTGTGAGGTCAAGCTACGGCAGCAGCAATGAAGGATTGTCCATCCCGAACACTCCGGCCACCACACCCAGTACACCTAAGAGCAATGGAGTGGCCAAGGTCCCTCCCAGAGAGAACAAGGATGCCAAGGAGCAGGCCAGCCCCAAAGAGGCGGTCAAGAATAATCGCTTGTCGCTGGAAGATCGCAAGAGGTTGTTCCTCAGCGAGGAGAAGCCGAAGGTGCTGGTGGAGCAGCGCAGAAAGTCGATCGGCAAGGCGGAGATCATAGCTACCAGTGCACCGCCGACGCCTTCGGTGATACCTGCCACACCTGCCATTCCCGTTACCCCTGTTACGCCCACCTCCCCCGAGATCAGCGAAGTCAATGGCAACATCTCGCCCACTTCCACCTCCAATCCCGTGGTGCTGCGCAAAAAATCCTTCGCCAGCTGTAATGGTAACACAGCCACGCCCTCCAAGGACGATCCCACGCCCGAGCTGATGAAGGTCTTTGCCCGCCGCTCCTTAAAGGTGAAAGACGACGAGGTCGTGACCCTGGCACAGACACCAACGCCTATCCAGGTTACTACCGCCGCGACAGGCGCCGCCAAGAAGTTGCCGTCTAGTGGAAGTGGAGCTGGCAATCAGAGCGTGGACAGCGACAAGGAGAACCAGTCCAACAGCGAGGAGAAGCTGGACAAGCTGGCGCCCAAGTACGAGGCGCAAGGAAGCACAGGGGAGACCGGAAAGTCGACCCATCATCATCATCCCAGCAGCAATCGCAATTCGGTGGCCGACTTCCGCAATTTCAACAACAATAACAACAACAATCAGCAGAAGGCGCCGCCAAAAGTGGTCACCTACCTGCCCCCCATCAAGGCCAGCAACACACGCAATAGCCTCAACAATAGCAACCAAATCAACAATAATGGAAACGGAACCGGAGTCGCCAAGCCAGTGTCCGAGAGGTTCTCCCTCCAGCTGAAGCAGTCCACTGCTGCAGCAACAACTCCGACATCTCCAGTGGCAGTCCCAGTAGGATCGTCAGCAGCCGCCACGCCGGGAACTGCTGCAGCGCCCAGCAAACCCATCGAGAGATCCGCCACCGTAGGAGAGTTCAAGGGCATCCACCAGAGGCGGGCCGAGTGGGAACAGCGGGCCAAGGAGGCGCTGAAGTAGATGGAGGTGACAGACACCTCGAGACTGTACCTAGCCTAGCTGCAATCCAAGTGCTTTTGTCTAGTGATGATGCCCTCCCCTCGTCACAGCGGACCACGCGGATCGTGATCGGGAGGCACCAAAATTTCTATGTTAATATTGCAAATAATCAGATTTATCACATGAATAGCCCCACTAAGCTGTAAGCCTGTTAGGGATCGCGCGAAGGTAATCAAAGTTGAGGGCGCCGGACTGGCGATCTGGTCATCCAAAGAAAATAGCGACCATGCTCGGGTCCGGCCTCTGCAACACACTCTATAGGCATTAACTATAAAAACCGATCTTCAGAAAGTGAATAGTTTAAAACCCTATATTTTAGTCTCTTTGCGTACGATTTTTGCAAAATTTCGAATTCGAGATAAATTTGTAAACTCTAAACTTAACAAACCGTGAGGACTGTGAGTATAAGATAACGAGGATTTCGAGGAGAGCCTGAGATTCCGAACATCTGATTTACGTTAAGTTGATATTTTAAGCAAGCTTTTAATCGGTAGAAGAGCATGATTTTACTATTTAGGTTAGCTATTCTTAATTTCTAGCGTCGTATATATATTATATATTAATTCAGCGACCTTGTTATGCTTATCCTTGATGGTTCTGCCGAGATAACCCGAGGAAGTGAACCACAGACACATATTCATCAATGTGAAAACTTGACGCATTAAAACAAGTTTGTAAATGTACATAAAAAAAAATCGAACTAATAAATATCCAAGTATATACAAACGATTGACTTCTGTATTTATAATTTATTTAGACAGAAGGGGATTATTCTGACGACTGCTTGTATTTTTTTAGGTATATTTAAGTTCATTAAAATAATTATTCAGTGATTAACCTTATTATTATTTTACTTAAAAATAGAAAAAATTAATTTTTGCTCTATTGGTTCACTATGCAAGCCAACTTCTACCAAAACGTTATTTTTGGCGCCTTCCTTTTGAATAAAAATAAACGTTTGCCAACACTTATCCCATTCGGACAATCTGGCAATGCTTTTCGCTCTGATTATTTAGTGTGCCCAAGAGCTTCGAAAGTGGAATAACCGCACCCTTTCTATGTTTTTGAGATTTTTTAAGAACAAAGACCAATTTTCATCTGGCATCACTGCTGTGGCGCACATGTGTTCACCTATTTATTTACAAAAATCCACAAAAGCAAGCCAATAATGGTGAGTACCTCTTGAATTCTTCAGCATTTACTCAATCACTGTACCTTATTGCAGGGAAAGGGCAAGAAGCCATACATTGACCGCAAGAAGGCGGTCACCTTCCACTTGGTGCACCGCAGTCAGCACGATCCCCTGGTGACGGACGAAAATGCGCCGCAGCGAGTGCTGCTGGAGGCGGCTGCCAGGCAGCAGAAGCCCAAGGAGGAGGCGCCCGCTGATCCCGCCAAGCGGCAGGAGGAGCTGAAAAAGTTCGGCATCCACTTCGACGACGACTACGACTACATGCAGCACCTGAAGAAGCGCGAGAACGACGTGGTGTGGGAGTACATGGAGAACCCCAATCAGGCGAGAAAGCAGCGTGCGGAGGATGACAAGCCGGGACCAGCGCCCAAGCTGGTTCTGCCCAGCTCGGTTTTCGCCAGCGAGTTCGAAGAGTCCGAGGGCATGCTGAACAAGGCGGCGCCACAGACGTTGCGTCTGGACTGGGACCCGGACGTGGTGGCTGCCTTGGACAGCGACTGCGAGAACGAGGAGGAGCTGGATGATGACTTCGTCATGCAGGCCATGGCTGAGGGCGACTCAGACGACGAGGAGTGGAACGGCGAAGAAGGTGACGAGGACATGGATTTCGATTCGGATGATCTTAATGAGGAAGAGGACGAAAACGAGGACGAGCTGATGGACCGCCTGGCGCCGCTTATGCGCGAGCGTCGCTTCGACGACGAGGAGGTCAAATCGCGCTTCACCGAATACTCTATGTCCTCCAGCGTGATTCGCCGCAATGAGCAGCTCTCGCTTCTAGACGATCGTTTCGAGAAGTTCTATGCCAGCTACGACGACCCCGAGCTGGGCGACCTCTCCCTGGAAGACATCGAGGGCAGCTGGCACCAGAAGCACCCCGTGGTCATGCAGTGCTTCCAGGAGTTCAAGAAGAAGGACAAGACGATCGAGTACAACAAGGAGTGGGATCGCGAGCGCATCGAAAAGTATCGCAATGTGGTCGAGGGCGAGCAGGATCCCACCGAGGAGCTGGTGGAGTACGAGGTGGACGACCCTAAGCAGAAGAAGTGGGACTGCGAGTCCATCCTCTCCACCTACTCAAATATCTACAATCACCCCAAGCTGATCGACGAGCCGCGCCGCAGTCGTCGATCCAGCGCAAGCACAAACCCAGCTCCCATCCTGATCGACCCGAAGACAGGCCTGCCCGCCAATGTCCTGCGCGGTGGCGTTGACGGCCAACTGACAGCCAAAGCCTTGGCCAACCTAGCGGACGATTCCGCTGATGCCACCGGCCCCAAGTCCCTGTGCGCCAAATCGGTGCTCTCCACATTAAGTGTGCTTTCCATTCGGCCCAAGGACGAGACCGCGGAGGAGAAGAAGGAGCGGAAGCGCTTGCTAAAGGAGTACCGCAACGAGCGCCGCATCGAGAAGAAGGCCAACACGGAGGCCTTCAGGGAGGAGAAGAAGCGGCAGACGCACGTAAAGATCAACCAGCGTACCAACCAGCAGGGAGCCTCCATTGTCTAGTTTTAGTTTCCGACTCCTTTTTCTAGGCTTAAGGTGAACTGTATGCCCAGGCATATAAATATATAAAGTGATATCTATAAGCGGAGCACAAGAGTTTTAGCCTCTTAATCGGGAAGTACATGCCTATGCCCGGAGATGTCGCCTTTTGTTGGCGTCATCGTCACCGCCAGTCAGTCAGTCAGTTGGCCATTAATCAAAGTGGCTGACTGCGCCGCACGCGCACTTTCCATAAAGCACGACGACAACCACTAAGCCGCATCCAGATACCCTGAAAACAGGCTGCCAGGCGGCAATTAGCCCTAACTGCCTGACTGACTGGCTGACAACAAGTTGGCTCTAGCGATTCGCGAGCTGCTAACTACATAGCTCAACGTCGAGCAGACATAAAACGGAATCAACAGCAAGACAATCGAAGCGAAAATAAAATAAACTTCGTTTCATTGTCAGTTGGCGAGAATGTCATAACAAAATGGCTCTCTCTCTCGCCCTATCTTACCTTGCCGTCCGCCCATATGAACAGCATTGGTAGTGGCTCCAGCCGAGGCAGTACATGCACGCCATCGTCTGTGTCAGTGCGATGTATAGTATATATATTATAGTCCTAGGTCCTACCAAACGCGATTTGTATTTACACAGCCATATAGAAATTTCCCACGAGAACCGTGGACTGAGGGGCCTGGGGGGGGCCATTGAGTCAGTCAGGCCTCGTTTCCAGCCCTTGGGGCGATGGTTAGTGGCCACGCCAGGTGGGGACGCCGCCGTCGACGGCGACGCAGTGTGTGGCAGTTGTTTAGTGTTTTGGTTACTTTGTGGAAATTTCAAGTCAACTCGCATGCAGCTCATCAGGGGACCCCGCCCGAGCAGGGAAATTATACAGCGGCATATGTGCGTAAACAAGTAAAGCTATAAAAGGATATATCCTGCTTTATATTCATGTTTAAAGGGAAGTAAAATCCTGAAAAGATCCCCTGAAATATATGAACCTAGATGGACATATGACAGTCATTGGAAGCAGCGCCCATGCATTTGATCGTCCTAGAATGGAATAGCAGCAAGGGTACGGGGACCAGAAAATCCCAAACACACTTCCAGGGAACCCAACACCAATTTAGCGAGCAAGCCGAGCCGCGGTGCCCATGCAATCGTCCTTCCAGCCCACCAGAGGAGCCCCCAATCCCCTCGCCCCAACTCCCTGTAAGTGGAAACCCCGTTACAGTTGGTTGTCGTGCCTGAGCCGCCGCTGTTGGGGGATTTTTTTTCGTATGTCGACATTAAAGTTGGCAAGGCGAGCGGCTGGCCCAGGCCAGGCCAAAGAAATTCGCGTATTTTCACAGCTCAGTTCCGTTCCGTTCAGTTCAGTTTAGTTCCTGAGCGAAGGCGAACGGATTCGGATTCGGGCGCGCGTCGGTCCCGCAGCGCGGTAATTTCCCCCATCTAGGAGTATCTGAATAGCAGGCTTTTGCCCAGATGGATGGATGGATTGCTGGATGGTGGACAGTGCGAGGATGGAGTACTCGCGTGATGCGAGCGTTAAACTCGTGTAATTTTAGGCCGCTTTTCGGAAATGGAACCCCCTCGCGCTGAAGCATTAATAAAAGTCCCTAAATGCGTAATTAATCTAATTGCTGGCTGATCGAAAATCCCCGCATAATACCAGTCGTCGGGCTTTTATGTAACGAACAAAACCGCGTAAAAATTGCCGTATTTAAATGTTCATTAATATTAATCCAATGGGGGATCTTTGAACGTGGCCGCTCGCCAGGATCCCGAGCATGAATATTAATGGACGCGTGGAGCGCGGAGTCAATTAGTGCGTGTGTATCTAATCAAAGTGAATCCCATTAGCCAACCGAATACACGTAATGCGACAGCGAGTGATCCGAGATCCATGCAAGCGAAAAGTGTCGCCTCCGAGGCTGCCTACACCACTTGGGGCCGGGCAAGCCGGATACGGTTCATCTCACGATCTGCATATACCCGGGAATCCGCCTATTATATAGTACATATACATACTCTGGCTGTGGCAGATCTGGAAGTGGCACATTTTTAATTTGCGCAAAAAATACCCGTCAACCACGGCCATTGTCAATGTCAGCGCCGAAAGTAATTTATAGGAAGTGGATGTACTATATAGATGTGTGGCATCCACATGTCCAGGCAATTATGTTAGGCTTGAGCTGTTGCTGCTTGCCAGGAAGCGTGCAATTGAAACTCTATCTGTCCATCTATCTGGCCATTTATCTCCATCCATCCGCGTATCTGCGAAAGTATCTACGTATCTACGCCAGATATCGGGTCGCATCTCATAAATAGTCGCATAGATTGAGCTGTTACACCGACTGTCCGCCTGTCCGTCTCTGTGCAGCGACTTAAGTAGAATTGGCACGCGATTCAATTGAATCTTGGCGAGAAGTGTGCTCTGTGCCCTGTGCCGGGGGCAATTACCAGGCCATCGGTACACCGGCCACATGCCTTGACCGCGGGGCGGAGCTTCTTCCGCGACTACAACTACAGTGAATCTTCGCAGCTGTTCAATTTTAAAAGAAAACCTTTGAAAATATTCTGGATTTAAAACATATATATATTCAAGATAAAACAAAGGTTTTTTTTTT
>JAEIIJ010002573.1:0-30136 GCA_018904815.1 Drosophila ogumai
ATATTTATATTATATTTTTTTATAATAATGGAATATACCTTCTTAAGAAATATCTCACTTAGCTTATTCAGTACGAAAAAAAAAAACAAAATAGTCAAGAGAACGTATGCACTTTCTCTTTAACAACAATAAAGAGCCACAGCAGAGCGGGGACTCGAATATTTCGGACTGCCACTAGGCAGCTTGTTTGGATCGCTGGAGCTGGGGGCCTGCCAGTGTAGTTTGTGCCAGCGTTCGGTGTGGAGCTCGATTGCTCTTCCCGCTAGAAGTTACTTTCTGTGCCCCGCGACTGTGTGTGCGTTCCGTCAACGTCACAGCTCTAGACAATTGGAAATCGAGGCATAAAACCAGTGAAATCTGATTTGAATATAAATCACTAGGCTTTTGTTGTTGCTGACTCTCGCGCACGGCCCCAAAATGAACAAACTTCCCGTGCAGGCCTGGCGTTCCACAGTAGCCGCGGGACCGAATCTGCGGCGAAGTGTGTCCAAGATCGGTGGGGCAGCCAGCAGCAGCTTCTTGCCACACGAAAAGCGTCGCGAAAGCTCAACGGGCGTAGCCACCTGTCCACACCTGACGGATCAAGAGGAAACCCAACCCAGTGCCTCCCGCATACACTCCACAGCCGAGTGGCAGAATGCCCTGCCCTATAGTCAGATACCAGGACCAAAGCCCATACCCATCCTGGGCAACACCTGGAGGTACACACAGACTCACTCCAATGGCTGCTATATAAATCGAAATCGAAAGACTCGAGACACAAACTCGCTTTCTCTCCGAACAAATTGCAATGGCAGTGTGCAGGCCACACTCTCCGTTTCACTTGACCCAATTAGGAAGAGTCTTCGGCTCTTGTTCGACAATTATTGAATTAGCGACGGTGATGATGATGTTGGTATTTATGGCCGCTTATTGACTTAGGCTTTGTGTGCAAAAATGAAACACGCACTCTTCACTGAAAACTAGTTTTTCCTCCGTGTACCCCTCCCTAGTTGAGTATGCTAAGTAAATATTTACGAGCTTATCGAAAGGCAGAGATTCTCTAACGATTCTGGTTAAATGTGCGTTTGGGATTCCGGCAATTTACACCTGCATAATTCCCTCCCCTCGCCTGCCGTAACTTACTATCCGTGGGGCAACACGTCATCTGCTTGATTAGCGTTCAATTAGCAGCGGATTCAAGGTCACCATAATAACGTGTGAAATTTGGCTGCACGCTGACGAATTTTGCTCACAAATCGCTATTTGCCCGCTTTTGGCAGAAAGTCAATGCATCTTTCATTGTCATAGAGCAAGCTTTGGTTAACCTTGACTAATCCGCACTTTGTCCTCCTTAGACTGATGCCTATAATTGGTCAATACACCATCTCCGATGTGGCCAACATATCGTCGCTGCTGCACGAGCGTTACGGCAGAATTGTGCGTTTTGGAGGTCTTATAGGAAGGCCCGATCTATTGTTCATCTACGATGCCGACGAAATTGAAAAGGTAAGCTTAAGCGGCGGCACCTTAGCACCGTGGGTAGCTGGGACTTTCCGCATGACCAGCGAACCACGAAGGCACCAAGGCACTACAACAATTTCTGGCACCCGGCACTTGTCGGTGATTTGCTTAATGCCAGTAATTTTATGAATTTTCAATAATTTTCATGTTTTCAGTGCTATCGAAGCGAGGGACCCACTCCCTTCCGGCCCTCGATGCCTAGCCTGGTCAAGTACAAGAGCGTGGTGCGCAAGGACTTCTTTGGGGAGCTAGGAGGAGTGGTTGGAGTGTGGGTATAACAGACACTTTAGCTGAGGTATTGAGTAATATTATTCCTCCTTTAGCCATGGCGAACCCTGGCGTCAGTTCCGTTCGCGTGTCCAGAAGCCTGTGCTGCAACTCTCCACTATAAGGCGCTACCTCCAGCCGCTGGAGGTCATCACCGAGGACTTTCTGGTGCGCTGTGAGCAACTGCTAGATGAAAACCAAGAGCTGCCCGAGGATTTCGATAATGAGATTCACAAATGGTCTTTGGAATGTGAGTATATCCTTAGAATATCCTCCACTTTCTATTTATAATTGTCCATATTTTATGATCAGGCATTGGTCGCGTGGCTCTGGACACTCGTCTGGGCTGCCTGGAATCGAATCTTAAGCCGGACTCGGAGCCCCAGCAGATTATAGATGCGGCCAAGTATGCCCTGCGCAATGTGGCCACCTTGGAGCTAAAAGCTCCCTACTGGCGTTACTTTCCCACTCCACTGTGGACGCGCTACGTGAAGAACATGAACTTCTTTGTGGGGTAAATATATTCAATCACAAATTATATAGATAAATACAGATAAATAATTCCCTATGCCCTGCAGTGTCTGCATGAAGTACATACAGAGTGCCACCGAAAGACTCAAGACTCAGGACCCCAGTCTACGTGCTGGGGAACCTTCGCTGGTGGAGAAGGTGATTCTCTCGGAGAAGGACGAGAAAATAGCCACCATAATGGCTCTCGATTTAATTCTAGTCGGCATTGATACTGTAAGTTTATATAATCACAAGGAAATCTAGCTAAGAACCAATTTTCAGATATCCATGGCTGTATGTTCGATGCTCTATCAACTGGCCACTCGCCCCGAGGAGCAACAAAAGGTGCACGAGGAGCTGAAGCGTCTGCTGCCGGATGCCAACACACCGCTGACCATTCCTTTGCTCGATCAAATGCACCACCTAAAGGCCTTCATCAAGGAGGTCTTCCGCATGTACAGCACGGTGATTGGCAATGGTCGCACTTTGATGGAGGACAGCGTGATTTGTGGCTACCAGGTGCCCAAGGGTGTCCAGGCCGTTTTCCCTACCATTGTCACAGGCAATATGGAGGAGTATGTAACAGATGCAGCCACCTTCCGGCCAGAGAGATGGCTCAAGCCCCAACACGGCGGAGTACCCGGCAAATTGCATCCGTTTGCGTCGCTGCCCTACGGCTATGGAGCGCGGATGTGCCTGGGTCGTCGGTTCGCCGATCTGGAGATGCAGATACTGCTGGCCAAGTTGCTGCGCAACTACAAGCTGGAATACAATCACAAGCCCTTGGATTACGCCGTAACCTTCATGTATGCGCCAGATGGACCACTTCGTTTCAAGATGACGAGAGTTTAGCTTTAGGTTTATAAATTTTGTACACCTTCTAGTTTGTTGTAAATAAAATAGTAAACATAAATATCAACCAAGATTTTACCTTCTATTTTACAAAGCCTTTATTTTCTTTTGTACATTCGATACCAGTTCTTTACGGTCTTCAGGCTTTTGTCGGCATCCGCCTTTGTCTCACCGGAGAGCTTGAAGACCTTATCCTCTTTGTAGGAATCATAAGCCTCTTCCAGAATGGTTCCAAATATTTCACATTCGATGTTCGAAGTGAGCTTCCTTTCGTTGTAGTTGCGATCCTTGAGGCGATCGTACAGCGTCGTGTTGGGGCAGGTGACCACAAAAACGGCCTCGAACCAGCGTTCTGGAAAGAAATCACAGCCGTGATACTCCACAATGTTGCCGCCCTTCGCCATCAGGGGCTCCAGGTGATCCATTAGCTAAATATTTACACATTTTTAGTATTATTTATTGATATAGTGTGGGTTAGCTCACCTTTTCCTCGTCCAGAATGGGACAGTCGAACTCATCGTCGTGCTCCTCCACAAAGTTATTGTCCTTGGCAATTTTTGAGCAGTCCAGCCAATTGAATTTCAGTTGTTCGGCCAGGCGTTCGCACAAGTATGATTTGCCAGCTCCAGGAGTGCCTTAAATGTAATAAATTCATTAATAAACTAAAGAGCTTGCGGCTAGCATGTACACACCTGTTATTAAAATATTTGGCTCTGCATCTGGTGACTGTTCCATGTTGCTAAATTATTTAGAGGTTTACAGACAACTCTAGGCGTCAAAATTATGCCAAATTCCTTTGCAGTAATTACTGTTTTGTTATTAAATGTGCAACGACGACTACACGTGCAGCTGATTGAATTGTTTATTTGCCGCATTCGATACTTTTGACACGAGGTGCTGCCACTTTTCGTTTTTGGCTGCCAGCTCGTGTCAATTTAAAGCTGCCAACCTGAGTGTTTTTTTATTTTCATGTATTCTGCTTCCATGGCGCAAAGAAACCGAAAAATTTGAAAAGCTAACTTGAATTCTAAAAAAAGTTTATCTAAATTAAAAAATAAAAATGTATTACTTTAGTACCACCCAAATGCAACCATTTGAAATTGGATTAGTTTAACCGACGTGCATAAAGGCCTTTTTGACTCCCATCTATCTATCTTCGTTTTGCCAGGTACCGTTGCTTTTTTCTTGCTCTCCCTTTCCGTCCGTTCCTTGCGCCTAGAACTTTACGAACAGAATCTGTATCTCTTCCTCTGCCTCGACGCCTGTTCTTTTCGTTTGCAAATCTCCGAAAGTGCAGTCGACTTTTTGAAGCTTAGAAATGTCCGCGAACGGGGCCGACGCAAAAAAGGCGAACAATGAGGAGCCGGAGAGGCGCCAGCATGTGCCTTACATCCTCAACGGGGAGCTGTACCGCATTGAGAACCAGGTGGGGGATAACGTCACGGTCAAGTGCTGCTACTGTCCGCCGGATCGGATTTATCGCGGCAGCGTGCGTTCCACCGGGAATTTTCACATGCACATCAAGGTAGGCCACTGGCATTTTACGGATTGCTAGGGCATTTTTTTCACTTTTCGTGTTCTCCTGTGCAGCGGCGACACAGTTCCCTTCTTGGAAAGTTGCACGAAATGAAGGTTGCTGCTTTGGAGGAGCGCCGTGATCGCATCATGAAGAACAGACGCTGCGTCAAGGAGCGAAAGAAGGGCACAACACCGCCACCGACCACGGCTGCGCAGACCCCGCCGCAATTGGTAGAGCTTACTGCTCCGGTGGGTGTGGGAACTGGGACTCACGAATTGAAAATCAAAACGGTGTTCCAGCGGCACAAGCAGGAGCAACAGGGCGCAGCCACAAGATCGGTAAGCGTGGGAGTGGGACAACAAGTGAGCACCTTGCAGTTACCGTTAGATCAGCGCCACTTTATATACAGTATCTGCATGGACGACGAAATAGCTCAATGAAACAGAACTTTTTTTGTGCAGCTTTGCGTGTATTTGTGCATTGACACATCCGTACATGTATACGTGTGTGTATGTGTATACTTATATCTTTCCAGTCCGGAGATTCGACTTCAGATAACAGCGACCAAGCCAATTCACCAAATATTACTGCCAACAGCATTGGTTTTCTGCTGCAGGATGTAAGTAGAAAAAGGTTAACAAATTAAGAAAACAATTCCTTATTTTTGAATTTTTTGCTAAAGTTTTCACGGGAAAAGTTCATTTCATTCTAAAAATTGTATAAAAAAATGTTACTAAGAAAACACATCTCTTTTCAGCGCTCTATGATGTCTGCGGCTCCCATTAGCAATCCTATACCACCTGTCCCCCTTTTGACGCCCATCAAGCCAGAGCAGCAAAGCGCCTCCTCCTCTTTTTCGGTAGAACAGCCTGTGGCCATTGATTTGCGCCGCGCTCCATCCCTGCCCAGCGAGAGCAAGTCGAGTAGCTCGCTATCCTCGCTGGAGGATAATTCCATGGAGTACACGAGCACCGAGGCCGTCACACAATCGGTGTCGCTGACCCATTTCATGGAGCAACCCCAGCGGGATCTCCTGCAGCGCCTGGATCGCACAATGGCCGTGATCGGGCAGGAGCTGCACTGTCGCAACCGTATCGAGCACAATCGCTTGCTGCTGGAGGCGGCCAAGTTCAAGTATCTCAACCCAAACTTTCACTTTGAGCCCACTCTATAGATTGGAAGAAGGTACTCCCTAAGAAAACATCCATGTACAATAACGATTCCTTTCTGCCTTTTCTTAGAAATAAATTGGCTTAAATCCAATTAATTGTATTCGTTAATTTTAATTTTTCAAAAGCTGCGGCTGAGTGCCAAAGACTTTGGCCACACTCTAGAGATTTTAAAGCTGACCACGGATGGTCACACTGTACTTGGCTTTGTTCTCTTTTTATTTTGTTGTGTTTGCCTATGTTTCGTCATTATTGTTTTAAATAATGGACGATCAAAGGACTTTAATTCGGTTAGACGAGGAAACTAGCGAGGATGAAGATCCGGTTGTGCCCAAAAGTATACCGGCAGCCAGGTCAAAGCCCATTGAAACTTTCGGCGTAAACCGAAGCGAAGAGATGCCCACAACTAGCTCCGCAAGCGGAGCGGCGCATATTTCGGGGAATAACCAAATTTTGCTGGAGGACGCTCTGCCGCCCTTATTAGGAAACAATGGTCCGCCTCCTCCAGTTAATGTAAGTTTAAAACTAGGTTCAACCACCAATGACTAATCAGCTTTTGTGTTCTCCGAGTGGAGCTTATCTCTAGACGGCTAAGTACCTATATTAGTAATTAAATTTAATTGCCTTTTAGACAATAAACGGCAGTGCAAGGAACCACATCAATGATTCCGAGCCCATTTTCCATCTGAGATCCCGCACTGCAGCGGCTTCCACACCCAATTACGAGGTCTGTATTTGTGGGCGGCAGCAGAGTGGATTAGTAACTGATCGGGAGGGCTTATCTTTACAGAGCTTGGACTATGAAGTTTGCGAGAACACACTGTTCCAAGAGGAGCAGCGCAAACGGCTGACGGAACGTTTCTCTCTGCGCAAAGACGTCATCCGTTGGATAATCTTCATCCAGATTGGCATTATTACGGCCCTTATAGCCTGTACCATAGATATAATCATTGAAGAGCTGTCGGAACTAAAGTACAACTTCCTCAAAGAGTGTATGTAAACCAGAAAGATTATGTTTCCTTATTTATTCCATTCCCTCTTTTCAATTTCAGCTGTTGCCGATAACGTTCCTCTTAGCGATGCCACTGGTCGCGATCTAGTGATTCCCTTCCTCTACTGGATCCTGTTAAGCATCCTGCCAGTGGCCTTTGGAGCTGCCATGGTCACCTACATCGAGCCCATAACCGCCGGCAGTGGAATTCCGCAGGTGAAGAGCTACCTAAATGGCGTTAAAATTCCGCGAATTGTTCGCATTAAAACGCTGGCGGTGAAGGCCATCGGCGTGATAACATCCGTGGTGGGCGGATTGGCCGGCGGTAAGGAGGGACCAATGATTCATGCTGGCGCCGTGGTGGCTGCCGGCATCTCACAGGGCAAGAGCACCACGTTTGTGAAGGATTTTCGCGTATTTAAGGCCTTCCGCGATGATCACGAAAAGCGTGACTTTGTCCTGGGAGGCGGAGCTGCCGGAGTTTCAGCCGCCTTCGGAGCCCCCATCGGTGGAATGCTCTTCTCGCTAGAAGAGGCGGCCAGCTTCTGGAACCAGAATCTCATTTGGCGCACTCTGGTAGCCTCCATTATCAGTGTGTTCACCCTAAACATAGTCCTATCGGCTTACCATGGCCTAAACGATTTCACTTTCACGGGTCTCTTCAATTTGGGAAAGTTCGATCAGCCGCTAAAGTTCGATTACTTCGAGCTGCCGATCTTCATGATCCTGGGTGTGACCGGTGGGCTGCTTGGGGCCGCCTGGAACTCGCTGAATACCAAGATCAATAACTTCAGGAAACGCTTTATCCCCTGGAAGTTTGCCAAGGTCATTGAAGCCGTTGTGGTGGCCATGTTGGGCGTAACACTCGCTTGCCTGATGATCTACTTCATCAACGATTGCCGGCCACTGGGCAACGATCCAACCATACATCCTGTTCAGCTTTTCTGCGAGGATAATGAGTATAACGCTGTGGCTGCCCTGTGGTTTCAAACGCCCGAGGCAACGGTCCGATCGCTGTTCCACGATCCTCCAGGTGAGTAACAGACATAACTGACAATATTTTGTATTTTTAAATCTCTTAATTTATTTTAGGATCCCACAAAATCCTCACTTTGGCCATGTTTACTCTCGTTTATTATGTTTTGTCTTGCGCCACCTTTGGCCTGAATGTCTCCTTGGGTGTGTTTATTCCCACTGCTCTAGTGGGTGCAGCCTGGGGCCGTCTTCTGGCTATGGTTACCTTCTATCTGTTCCCGCAGGCGGTATGTTTGGAAGCTGTTTCTTTTTACCTAAGAAATTAACAACCTCTTTCCAATCTTAGGAATTCCTGCATCCTGGTAAATACGCTCTGATTGGAGCTGCCGCCAATTTGGGCGGAGTACTTCGCATGACCATCAGCTTGTCGGTTATCCTGATGGAAACAACCGGCATCGAAAGCTCCTTCTTCTTCCCGCTCATCATAGCTTTGATCAGCGCCAAGTGGGTCGGTGATTACTTCAACGAGGGTATATATGACACCCAAATCCAAGTGAATCATGTACCCATGCTGCCCTGGGAACCGCTGCCCCAGTACAAGGGTCTGACAGCCAAAGAAATCCTGAGTAGTCCTGTGGTTTGCATCAAGCTTCGTGACAGCGCCCACTACATATACAAGGTGCTGAAGAACTGCGACCACAATGGATTCCCCGTTGTGGATAATGTGATCGGCGTGAGTTTATAAACTATTACACTAGGCAACAAAAAAAATCTTAAGACCAGGAACCGGAATATACTTTTCCGAAGGTTATAGGTCAAGATTTTATGATATACCATCTTAAAAATCAACAAATACTATTTTTGGCACTTTAAGGGTTCTGTAAATTCAATACGATTTATTTTTTCAAAGTGATCATTATGTTATCATAAAGTATTATTCTTTCACTTAAAAATGAGTTTTTGAAATTTGGAAAAATTTTTATGAATCTTCGAGATATAGTGCTTTGAATTTATATCGGTATTTTCCCTCTACATTGTCAAGTCTATACAAATTCAAGAGATCAACAATAATTTTTCCAAATTCTAAAAATCTATTTTTAAGGACGAGATTTATTATTTTAGATGACGTAACGATAAAAAACATTAAGGTTACAGTATAAAAGTACCAAATATAACAGTATTTTTTGCACTTTAAAATTTAAATATTTAAATATTTAAAAACCTGACGTATAAAAAATTTTCTGATTTGAATTTAACGCATAAAAAACTTTAAAACTTCTTGGTTCCAAACATCTTTCGACCTGGTTATATATTCAAATACTCGGGTATATTTAATTTCTAAACAGGATCGCCGATCAGAGGGTCGCGTCTGTGGCATCATCTTGCGTTCCCAGCTAATTGTCATCCTGTTGAAATCCTTGTACGTGGAGAACAAGCGATTCTGGCTGCCGGAAACATCTATACAGACCTTTAGAGATGTCTATCCCAGATATCCATCAATTAAGGTAATTCGTAACTCAACTCTGGTTTATTCCGATTTCAAAGTCAAGTCATCTTCTTCCAGAGCGTTCGCAAGTTGGATGATAAAATCAACTACACCGTTGACCTGGCCATGTTCATGAACCCATCTCCAGTGCGCGTCAATCCGGTAAGTTTTTAAATATATAAACAAAATATTTATAAACACTAATCACCATTTGCATTCCCAGCACGATTCGGTGCCCAGGATTTTCCAGATATTCCGCGCCTTGGGCCTGCGACACTTGCTGGTCATCAACAATGAGAATCGCATTGCGGGCATTATAACGCGACGAGACTTCATCTACAAGTGATTTCTACAACCTGGCATTAAATGCAATTAACAACTAACAATTAATAATAATAGTATGTCGAATGTCGAGTTATTTGAATAAATATTTGATATGTTTTTGTAGGTAAACACAGTTTTGGTATTCACTTTTGATAAACTTTCCGTTTTAATCTGCGCTCATTACGTTTTTACAACTTAACGATAGGTGACCTTAAGCACGTAAAATGTAATTAATAGGTATTCACAAGGAATTGTACAAGGTTTGTGTGGGTTTCTTTTGTTTCTGTTGTATAAAAATACGTTGTTACGTGTAAAAGTAAAGTTAAAAATAAGGGGCTTGATGCTTATAAAATCTTACTTGGCTAACAGACATGTTTCTGTATGGTAAATATTAGCACAACTGTCACTCGTTCAAAATATGTGGTTCTGACTCTTATAAGGTATGTGTTTTGTGTTCTTACACCCTAAAATCTAAAAGCGCTTCGAAAAAAACAAAAGACGCGCTGCCGTGTGTAGGTGCACTTTAAGCTTAAAATTAAGATTATACAAAATTCTTATTTAGAAGCAAACCGTCTAAGATTAAATGACTTTTTGTACAATATGAAAAGGGAGTTTGCTTTCCCGTGCCCAATGCCAGGTCGATGTTGTGTGTCGGTCGGTTTAGCTGCAATCTCGATGACCGCGTCCAGGAACTGGTATCACAATTAAAAACACAAACTTTCCACCGAATTCAGGCCTCTTCCCCGTCTCTAACGTCATGTGAATGCATCTGACCAGGCGGTCGCTGCTGGTTAGCTCTCCATGGGTCGCACCTGTTGCAGTGCCTCCGCATTATTTGTGGTTGCCGATGCTGCAGCTGCCGCACTATTGCAATGTTGCTGCTGCTGTTGCTGGGGCGTTGCATTGGTCGGGGTGGTCGTAGAGTCCGCGCTCAAAATGCTGCTGCTGTTTCCAATGGTAAGGCCCGAGCTTGAGCTTGAGGACACCGCTGATGCGGATGCCAGTGCAGCGTTGGCCACCGGCGTCGTTGCACCCGGCGTTGTGGAGTTGTTGCTTCCTGCTGCTGCTGCTGCTCCGCCACTCATCAATCCGCCGGCCGAGCTGCTATGCACCACCTTGTACCGATTGTAGATGCGATACGGCGTCTTTGAGGTATCCTTCTGCGGAACTGTCTTGGTCTTGCTGGCCGCTCCCCAGCCGCTGGCGTTGATCTGATCCGGCGTCTTGCCCAGCAGCCAGTCAATGCAGTTCTGTTGCAGCTGCTCGCTAACGTGCTGCTGCAGCCACTTGTTGACAAAGGTCTGGAAGTGCGAGTACTTGGCCTGGGTGACGCGGTAGTGACTCTGTGGGTAGATGGATTATAAAAAACTTGTTTTTCTTATCGTTTTTAAAGCAAAGCTCACCTTCTTGGCACGACGCACTGCATCGTACTTGAGTAGCTTGAGATTCTTGCTGGTCACAAAGCAACGCCCGTTGCTGGGGTTTGTGCTGATCTCGTCGCGATCGTTAAAGGCATACTGCTCGGCCAGGCCCACCTGTGGGGCGCCGAGTCTCTCCGGCAACCGCTTGCCGCCGCTCCAGCTGTTGTTGTTGATATTATTGTTGTTGTTGTTATTATTGGGTGCCGAGTTGCTGGAAATAGTTTCGCCCGACTCATTTGCCTGGGCTGCAGTCGTTGTTGTTGCCAGCTCTGTGCGACTCCGCTTCTGCTCAAACAACTGACGCACTTGCTCCTCGTGCAGCTGCGACCGGCGCTTGTTGCGCAGCAAAAAGCGCGCCTTGCGAACTCCTCCACCAATTCCGCATCCCCTGTGGCCGCCCAGCTGCAATGAGAATAATGCAAGAGTGAGTCTTTTATTGTGCATAATTGCGACAATTGCCAAGGCAATTGAAACGGCGGCAATACTCAGACATGCTCACAGAGAGTTTACGACGAGATTACGTTAAAAGCGGTTTACTGCGCTGTGTTTTTGCGTGTGTGGGGTGGATGTGTAGCATTACAAAACGAAACACGACATATATACATGACAAGGTACAGGGTAAACCAAGGATGATGGGGGAAGAGGAGGAGGTACCAGTACCAGGCCAAAACATGGACGGGTAAAGGGGAACTAGGATCAAAACACCTAAACACAAAACAAAACGAAAAGCTTACGGGCTAAGGAAACTTAAGAGAGAAAGAGAGTTCTACAATGCGATGACTCACTTACCTTGCTAAAGCTTAGGTCTGCTCTAACCCCGAGAGAATCCCCCCTCCCCCAAACGCCGCCCACAATCCCCCCCCAAATCTCTTTCAGTAACTTCCAATATGCATTTATGACTTTTTAATGGGCTGCTGTTGCTGCTGGCTCCAGGTATATATTTCACAATTTCAATCTCCAGTAATGTCCACAACATTTGTGATTGTGTGTGTGTGTATGTTAGCTAGGTTAATTTACAATTATCTCGAGTGTGTGTGTCGGGTGTGTGTGTGTGTGTTCTTATTGCCTAGATATAAAAATTATGACCGAATTTAAAAAAGACGACATTTGGCTTGGCTGCTCCTTCCTTTACAAAATTAGCTACTAATCTCGTTTACACAATAATACATACATAGAGCAAAGGCATAAAAAGAATAAGATGCGTAACGCCACAGCGAAAGAGAGGGGTAACCAATAATATTATCGAAGAAACTGCCTCTATTCCAGATTTTGGTCGTAGGATATATCAAAAGAAAGTCTATTTATCGCACATATATCGCATTTTGATTGCATTTATTCAAAGGTTTGCGCGTTACGTATCTTATTATTTAGATAGCTTTGCTTAGACCATGATTACCACTGTTAGCATTACGTTATGTACATTTAAAAACACATCAATTCATCATATTTACATACTCAACGCTCGCCACTAGCCACACACCTACCCGAAGCACACACCATTACCCACTACTCTGATCCTGCTGATCCTGCGATTCTCTCCAACTCTTTTATATAGACACAACTCAAGGCAATAACGAAATCAGAGGGGAATATATGCAACAAGCGCGTGCCGCGTGCCTACGTTAGTTAAATTTGTTAACAACTATTTTACAATAAATGTTTGTTCTTATTGTGGGTTGTGGATTGTATTTACTACTACATTTAATTGAGGTGAGCGCATTGTTTTGGGTTTATGTTTCGGTTCCTCGTTTTGAGCTATTTTGTTATTGTTTACATTCAATGTGTATGTGTGTGAGAGAGAGTGAGTGGGGTGTTTCGTGGGTGGTTGTGGCGGTTTGGCGGTTGGCGTGAGGTGAAGTAGGTGTTTCGGTTTGTTCATATTTTCTTGGTTATTTTAGAGGTTTAATCAGACAAAAACAAATTCATTTCTTGTTGTTATTACTATTTCATTTTGCAATATGACTTTTTCTTCTGCTTATTATTCAATGAAATTATCAAAACTATGTTATTTCAAGCCTTGGAATTGACCTGGTACGAAAAAATAAATTGGAATAAAAAATGAGAGAAAAAGAATGCAAAAAAGCATTTAATTAGTGAGATATTTTGCTTTTGTTTTCTTTTCATGTAAAGTTAGTTGGTTCGTATGCAAAAGAGAGTATTTTCTTTTTTTAATGCATACGAAATGTGGCGGGCGGACGGGCGGGCGGCTGATTAATAAAAGTTGGCGTTGGCATGTTGATATTTAAATGATACCAAAACGAAAGATATACATGAACAGAGAAATTAGGGAGGGAAACAGCTGGCAAAATGAGGAGTAAAGGAGGAAATGACGGTTAAACAAAGTGCGAAAGCGTTGGCGAAAGTTGATAGATAAACAACTGATGTATACATGTATATACTAGGATAATTATATACAGATAGAGCCGGGGCGAGTAGGAGCAGGGCTTGTTGTATGTACAGTGGACAACTGAGGAAACCAAAAACAAACGTAAACAATCGAAATGAACAACGAAATACACAAAAACAACATGATTAACCACTCTCTTCAAGCACACACCACACACAAAGCTGTGTTCCGGTTCCAATTCCGGTTCCGGAGCTTCATCATCGCTGCTCACTCACCTCGGCATTATCTTCCTCCTCCTCCTCCGTTTTGATATCGGAGGATTCCGCAATATTGTCGTTGCCTAGCGCCGTACTCGAGCCAGCACTGTTCCCGCCGCCTCCGCCGCCGCCACTATTTCCTCCTCCGCTGCCTAGAGCAGGGTTTGCCAATCGTTCCACATATTTGCTAAACTTTTGGGCCTTCAAGGCAGTCGGTTTCTCCACTTCCTCGGGCTCAGAGTCGAGCAGCTCGATGGTTACGCGACAATCGATTTTGTACTGCAAAATAAAGGTGTGTTTTTTGTTTAATTTAATCTCATCTCGGAATAATTAAAAGTTTCGGTTCAGAGTTCAACTTACAATGTACACTTTGAAGCAGTTCTCATCGTTGAGAATGCTTTCCGCCTTGCGCTGATACGACATCTCCCGATCGAAGGTCTTGTGCGCATCGCGGCAGAGTCCACCGGTGCTGCCACGGCGTTGCTCAGAGCCATACAGTTCCACACAATCCAGGGCGGCCCGCTCTGTCACACAGTATTGCAGCTGGCGAACGGCATTCGATACAACCTGGGGGGGGGCGAGGGAGGAAAGCCATGGGTCATTCTCAAGTCATTTAAAGATTAAACTCTTCAACACTTACCTTGTCCAGCGTGAAGGAGATGTATGCATAGATGCCAAACATTTCCCGCATGGTATCCTCAAAGGTATTCGAGTCCATGTTGCCATCCAGCACATTCTTCAGCATGTCGAGGAAGGTGGGATAGTAGTCCTCCACTTGGATGTCCGGCTTGGGCTTCAGCCTTAGCGCTGTGGCTGTACTCTCCCTTCGGTTCGCCCGGCAACGCTCCTCTTCGATGGCCAGCAGGCGTGCCCGCTCGTACATCACGTGCAGGCGTTCGCAGAGGATCGCATGTAGCCGCAGGAACAGATACCAGTTGTTGTTGGCAAAGAAGAGCGAGTATGATTCATCCTGGTTTCATGGAGATTAAAGATATTAATGATTCTTAAGAAGGAAGTAAACTAAACACTCACCTCGTGCTGGCCTTGTGCATGCGGGGGCAACAGTTTGGGATGAACAAAGTCTGTCGGATTCTCCAGCTTAATTTCCACATCGCCGCTGGACGCTGCTGCTGCTGGGTCTTGAGCTCCTCCACTGGCACCATCTTCTCTATGAGCGATAAGGGGTTCTTCCTTGGCCTTTGCCTCGGAAGCGGAGGACGCTGCAGACGACGACGACGCCGCTGCTGCTGCTGCTGCCGCCGCTGAGGATGTCGATGGAGTAGCATCGTCCACGGAAGTCGCCGAACTTGATGTTGCGTTCGTCGCCGTCCCACTTGATGATGCCTTGGTGTCGTCAGTCTCTTTCTTAATACACGCCGGGGTGCCACTAGTGCTGCGCGCCGGAGAGGTGCCTTCGCCCTTGGCATTCCGGGTCGCCGTCGCCGACTCTGTGCGACTCAGAGGCGAGCTGGTGGTGGCTGTGTCCACCTCCATTTTCGTATTGTCATCTACCAAAAATGGAAAGGCTATATAGAAAACAGCGTATGCACAATCGTAGTGTCGATGTGGGTCAGAGGTGAGTGGTTGGTGGTGCATTGCAGTCCAGTGTTTGGGTTATTCAATTACATATTTTCGTGTGTGTGTTACGTTACAATAATTTTTGGTTGCAGTGTAAAAAGAAGAAAAAAGAAACGAAAAACATTCACTATGTTAATAAAAATACAAATCGAGCGGAGCTATAATTACATTAAATACAGTTTCTAGTTTAAAATAATAATAATAGTGTGAGTTTTTTGTTAGCCAAGTGTTAACTACCAAAAATGTATGAAAGTGTTTCAATTATTTAAAAACTTACCGTCATCCCGCTCATCGTCGCTCAGCGGCTGACGCGGCGCAAAGAAGAGATCAGGCACAAATTGTCGGATGATCTGCTTGATCTTCTGCTTCTCCTGCTTCTGTATTCCTGTCTGTCGCTTGACATGATGGATCAACAGATTGGCGGCATCGTCCAGTATCGTCTTGTCTTTGTAGGACAGCACCAGATGCGGTCCGGCCGGCTCCATGGCATCGTCCTCCTGATCGTGCCGCTCATCGTACAGCGTTTCGATCTCGTTGAACAGACTCTTGGAGCGCAGGGCCTTCATGTCGTTGGGCTTGAAGTTGATGGCCTGGTGATCGAGAGACTTGAGGTAATACTTCTCGTTCTGTTCCCGCCATTGCCGGTTAAAGGTCTGTAAAGCAATTTAATTAATGAAATTAAATATATTTTTGTTATATTAACGAGCATACACTTACCTTTTGCGCTTCCCGCCACTCCTCCTCCTTGACTTTCAGCCGCTTCAGCACAATGGGCACTGCCACGGAGGGGTTCTTCTTCATGCCCTGGATTATCTCGCCCGACTTGTCGCCATAAATGCGATGAATCGCCCGCTGGTGTATCGTTTGAGATGTGCCACCCAGATGGTCGTCCAGATGAAACTTGGCCAGCTCCTCGGTAGACATGCGTGACATCCTCTTTTGCACATTCTCCAGCACACGAATCGTGGCGCTGTTCACTTCAATGACCAGATCCAGCTCGAAGCGCTCGTCCTCCGTTCTGTGAATATTCCTTTTGTTTAGAGTGTGCGCAATTGGTTAATTCCAAATAAACGAAAGCCAAAGAAAAAGGAGAAGGAGGAGAAGGTCCAACACAAACAACAAACAAAGAGGACAATCAAAGGTGCGGTTTAAACAAAAACTTAAATATAATGTAATTAAATTTAAACCGCAGTTTTGATGTATTAAAAAAAAAAAAAAAACTAAACAGTAACAGAAAGGAAACTAAAGAACCAATAGAATGTGTGGAGTAGAGGTGTAGTTGTAGTGACTCTCACCTGTATATCGTTTCCTCAAACTGCGTCTTACGCGACGTCACAAACGTGGAATCCTCGCTGGCCCACGTTGGAAAAGAAACCCACTTGTCGTTGAGCACCTCCCGACAGAGCGCCGTCCGTCCGCTGCACTTCTTCGGCACCGTAGACTGCGGCAGGGCGCAATAGGAGGCGCCCAGTCGCTTACACGATGATAGATCCACATCCTGGACGTACTCAGCGGCACTCTGGTGGCCTCGATCATGCGAGCTGCTATTGCTGCTACCACCACCTCCGCCGCCGCCCTGGGATCTTTGAGTGGCGGCCAGGGGCATGCCATCAATTAGGCCACCAGCCGCCTGACCACCAACGGGCGGGCCCAAAAAGTCGGTGAACCATCGCAATAGGTCCGGGAACTTCATGAGGAATGGCGAGACAAGGCCCAGCAGTTCCGTTTTGGATACGATTTCTTGGTTAAACAGCGTCAGGCATCGCAGGAAATTGTCGTAGACCTCGGGACTCCTCAGTGCCTTCCGCACCTTGTCAAAGAAAGCGGCATCGGAGATGGTGCACTTGCTGGATGCCTCCGAGAAGCTGACATCCCGACAATAAGGCTTCGGTCGCTTGGCAGGCGGTGCTCCGCTGGCATAGTGCCCGGCCAGGCCGTCGTCGCCGCCTTGCCTTCTCGTTGCCGAGGCGGAATTGTGCTGCTGTTGGCCAACGGGCAGCGGCGGCGTGGCATAACTTATGCCCGGCGAACTGCGATCGAGGGAATTGTCCGACAGGTGCGGCGGCATGGAACCAATTACCGAGGTGATGCCATAACTGGGCGACTTCTTGGCATTGTGGCCGCCATGCGACAGATTCTGATTGGGAGCATGGCCCACATATTTCTGGACATGATGATTGTTGCGATGATGATCCTTCTCGTAGGCAACCATGACACTGGCTCCCGCACCCGGTCGTCCAAGGTTTGCGCCCGTCGGAGTTCCGCCAACCAGATGATGATGGTGACCTCCCACGCCGGCGCCTCGCTGGTGCGCCTGCTGCTGCTGCAGACCCGTGTGATGATAGTCCTTCTCGTAGAGCAGATCATTCCTGGCTGCTGCATTCAGGCCCGAGCCAATTACATGATTCTGTTGCTGCTGCTGATTGTTGTTGTACGTCTTGATGCTGACGCTGGTGTTGACCGCCGACAGATTTCCAATGGCCGCCGCATGAGCACTATTGTCGATCTGCGGTAGATTTGTTGCGCCGCCACCCAAATGGAGAGGGGAGCCACTGGGCGCTGGAGATGCGGATGACATTGTAATGTGTGCTCCGCCGCTCAGTGTAGCAGTCGGCCGCTGCTTTCCATGATCATTGTGCACTGCTGAAGCCGCCGACTTGGACATATACTGTCCGGACTGATGATTGGTGGCATCTGGCAAAAACTGGCCGAATTCCCTTAGCAAATCCTCATCCTGGCCAAAGAGTTTGGCCACTTGCGTGTACACTTCCTGCTCGGTGAGCATTTTGCCCTGGTTTAGACTGCCCTCCTTCATCACCTTCTGCTCCTTTTGATAGGCATGCAGGATCTCCAGGAATTTCTTGTACTTGGCCGGTTGGTTCTGGAAACGGTTCTGCGTTGCGTTGCGAGAGATAAAAGTAACAAATTAGTACAAAAGTTGCTGCATAAGTGTGAACTGGACCTTACCTTGATCTTATTTACATAGGTTATGGCGTGATTGAATTCCACCGGCTGATTCTGCTGTCCCGTCTCTCCCAGGAGAATCGATTGGTGCGCCTGCTGGATGTGATGCAGATTGTGCTGAGCCGCTCCGGCTCCACCTCCGCCGCCGTGAGGACTCAGTTCGCTCAGGGAATTTGGCGTCGGTGGTCCGCCCACCACAATACTGGCGGCGGCAGCCGCTGAATTTGCGGTGGCCGGTGCCGCCGAAACTGCCACCTGACCCGTAGGCGTGATGGTCGCCCTTTCACGATCCCTTGAGTAATTTTGCGGCATATTGTGCGCCGATACAGAGATGGGAGGCACAACAGCAGCTGGTGCCGGCGAGTTGGTAACACTCACGTGAACATGACCGCCGCTTGGGGACTGCGACTGCGGTGGCGTTGCATGCTGCTGCAGGGCATGAATTGTGGTCTGGGTGAGCGACGCTCCGCCATGGGTCATCAGATTCACGGCTCCAGACTGGATCTGCGCCACGGCTGCTGCGGCCACAGCGCCAGCTCCCGTGGTCGGTGTAAGAGTTGCGGCATTAGACGCTGTCTTAATGGCGACATGTCCGGAGGCACCGGCCATTGGACTACTTCCGGTGAGCATGTGCACCGTTCCCGTGCTCGAGGGTGCTCCCGGTGGTGAGGGCATCGAAACCACGGGCACTGAACAGCCAAGAGCATCCGAATGGATCTCGATTTTATAGCCCGGCGGAAGGAACATGTTGAAGCCGTAGATCAGCTCCGTATGCCCCTTAAAGAGCGTAGAGACACGCTCTATAACGCCAGGCGTGTCGATGCAGTGCGACTTAAACTCCTTCATGATGTCGAGGAAGTTGTTGTAGATCTGCGGCTGGTCCGCATACTGATACTTCACCTGGTCCAGGTAACTCAGAGCATCTTCCACCTTCAAACGTGGAGTGGCGCTGCCCGATTGTCCTTGCGGTGGTGTACTTGCTCCCCCGGCAACGCTGTTGGCCGACATAGACGATGGTGGCGTTGGTGGGGTAACCAGCGACGCTTGCTGAACGGTCTGCTGCTGTTGGGCCATCGTGGCCAGATTACCAACGGCACTGGCCACCGTCTGTGTGCCGCTGATTGTGCGCTGACGGATTGGGCCCGTTTGTGAGCTGCTGGAGACGGTTTGTGCGTTGGCAGGATTCGTGGCTCCTGCTCCGGCTCCAGTTACATGGATCTGTACTGTGTTGGCGCCATCCGCTGTGCTGGCCTTGAGAGTTCCACCCGCCTGAATGGAGGCCACGCTATACGCTGCGGAGAAAAATAAGAGGTACACATGAGTAAGATGCATTTCATCAGAGAGTGAAAATCGCAATACTTACAGGTTGTATACTGCAATGTTTGGGTGCCTGTGCTGCCCGTGGAAACAACAACGCCTCCGGCTCCACCTACTCCTCCCACAGTCACCTGGGCACCAGCTACCACTGGTCCGCCTCCGGCTCCAGTACTGGTGCTGCTGTCCACAATCGAACTTGTGGTCTTTAGGTTGGTAGCCGTCGGTGTGGTGGACGGCAAATATGCAATGGTCTGGGCTCCTCCATGTTGTGGAGTGAGGATGCGATGGTGAATGGAACCGATGCCACTGATAGTGGCGCTGTGGGCTCCGGGCAACACCGTTCCTATGGTCACTCCGGCTGTATTAACACCGACATTGGTTGTATTGCCACCGCTGCCGGCCGGTGGTCCTCCACCGGTCACGCCGACGACTCCCACACCGACACCAACTCCAACACCGACTCCTACTCCTCCGGGAACCGGGGGACCGGGTCGTGTGCCGAACTGCACCTCGTCGACACGGGTGCGTTTCATCATCTTATCGTCTTGCCTAGTGCTCGGAGCTTCTAGTGCTGCTCCTGTTCCTCCTGCCTGAACCTGGCTGAACCCTCTGTGGGTGTGGTGGCTCCCTGCTGGCCAAGTGCAAGGATGATGGGATGCTCTATGAGCGTATGTAGTATGCAACGAACGGTCGGGGTCGCAACTCTTGGTCTTGGACTGCTCGTGGCTGCGACATATGTTGTCTATGCATTTGGTCGCCCCGCCAGCGGCAAATACACTTGATTTTTAAATGTAGAGAGATGGAATGGATTCACTCCCTCCCGACTATCTTCTGCAGCTTCGCTTGTAGCTCTCCTGTCGCACGTGTGGGTACTATTTGTCTCTGGATTTTACTTTGGTTGCTTTCACTGCAAGAAGAGAAGAAAAAAATGGTGTATAAGACGTGAGTTGGTAACACTTTCAGTAGATTTCATGTGTTTCAAAATGTCTCTTTTACATTTTTTTCCAAAAACCGAAAAACTGGCTTGCAAATACCACACACAGCTGATTGATCAATACGGTGTCTATACATCTATATTATATCTATCTAAAACGATTGCACACATTCCAACGGAAAGGTAAAGCAAACACAGGCCCCAACGGAATTCTTCTGCCGTATCAAAAAAAAAAAAAAAACTACCGAGTGGAAATGGGATGTCTTTGTATTGGAAGCGCGGTGGAGAGAAAGGTGATGAATAGGAATGGAATGGTGGAGCAATAACAACACGACACAATGGAAGGAGATCGAAGTGGAAGTTAGAGAATCAGTGGTGGTGGTGGGAGAGGAAGTTAAAGAATATCCAAGAAGAGTGGAAGTTAAGGAGAGTTTCGTGTGTACGTGCAACCGGAATAGGGCGCGCACTTTTGTTATTGCTTTTCAGCGGTACAGTAAATACTACCTAAGTGAGCTTTCTGTATACACCTTCAAATGAGGATTGGTGCGTGTGTATGCGATGGATGTGGAAGAAGGTGCCAAATGCCCCATGCACGACATCGGCTTGCATAGAATTCACAGTACACATACACACATTTAGCAGGCAAAACCAACATATTTATATATGTACACCGATACCGCCAAGGGGGTTGAGCGGGGGGGAGTATGCCTGGTACATATTCTGTATCTACAACTTACAAGAAGAAGAAGAGGCAGCCGCAGCAGCAGCAAACGCAACAATGCAAAGGTGGTGGTGCCGCTGCTGCTTCTACAAAGTGGTAAAGGTGGTGGTGGTGGTGCAGCCACAGAGAAGAGAGCGCTCGAGAGAGAGTGCCGCATTTGTTGTTGAGGCGCAGTTGATATAGCTGATTTTTTTTAAAGTATTTCACCCGTTTGGGGCCAACAACAACTCGACACACACACACACACTCTCACGTAAACTCGTATTTGGCGGGCATTCGAGAGAGTGAAAGAGAACTTGGGAGAGAGCCCAAGAGTGCGCAGGCCAGGAGAGTATGTAAATACAAGTTGAATGGAAACCGCCTCGAGGATCAATGCTTCTCCAAGTTGATGAAATAAGCGAACTCGGCCCACAGCTGCCCCCCTTAAGCATTTGTAAACAAATATTGGACCACACAACCAGTACAGCCGCACAAAAGCTCTAACACGAAGCTTCACTCTCTCGCGGTTCCTTTCTCTCTATCTCTCCCACCACCACCATAGGTCCTTATGGAGAAAAATAAGGTAAAATAAGTTGTTGGTATGCTTATGCTGCTCCTACTCTCCATTCCCGCTCTCAACTGCCTTTCTTGTTATTGTACTTTTTGGACCCGCCATCATCACAGTTGCCAGTGCAAACCAAACACAGACGAGCGTGTTTGTGAGAGAGGCTCCAACAACACAAAATTGGGGCGTTGTGTGCGTGTGTGTGTGCTTTGGGGAGACATGTGGGCAAATTTTCCCTCCATTTTTTTTTTTCAGCCCGCTCTATTACGTGCACACGTATAATGTTATCTTATCTGTTTTGTTATGTGTATACACAGCAAAGCACAATACACAGAGAATACGCAGCACAAAAGGTAGACAGCGGAAAAATATGCAAAAATGGTTAATGCACTATTTTCCTCTTTTTTCGCACTCCTGAGTACATACAAATGCATATTTTTTAATCAGCGGCGGCGACTACAACGAATCATCAGTCGGTATTCCCTGAATGCGCGAATTAATATTTGTGTAGTTTTTGTATTACTTTCTTACACTCACATAAGAAACACGGGACACACACTGTCGCAGTCTGGCGCTGCGCTATTAATAAATTTTGCAAATAAAACATATGGATGTGTATAGAGAAATATGTACAAAATAGCTAAGGCACACACGTATTTGTATATATGTATATAATATATACATATACTATTCAGAAGATTCAGGCTGTGGAAGAAGAAACGTTTTGTGTAAAATAAAAACGGAATGAAAAAGGCGAAGCAAGAACAACAAACGGATAGCAAGAGCAAGGAGATGAAGACGAAGAAACTGAGCAAGAGCAAGAAATGATGCTCTCATTGTGCCGTGTGGAGCTCTGGGCAATATTATTCAGTGCTGGGAGCCATTTAAATGCACACACACACACTCTGGCACTCAACTCAACTCTCGCCAGTACATGCGAATGGCGCATCAAAGCAAAAGTCGAGATAAGCGCACGAACTGAGCAAAGAACGAATCAACGAACGAAAATAAAACGACACTACGTTGAAAAAATACAGTCAGTTCATAAGCAAGCCAAAAGCAATGGTTCAAAACGTTCGACTGTGTGTGTGAGTGGCTCTCCTCTCCACCCTCGTCCGAGTGTGTGTAAGTGCGAGCGAGAGCAGCAGAAGCAACACAAACAACAACCACGTCGACGACGGCGACGACTTTTTGTCTGTGCGCCTTCTATATGTATTCGCTGGTTCTGTGCGAGTGTGTGTGTATGTACATAAACCAATTGAAATTGACCTAACCTAAAAATGTTGTATTTTTCACAAGTTTCAGTAGCACGAACTTAGTTTGATTTTCCCTACAGCATCAAGTGCACTTGAAGGATGTTTCCCTGCATCATCTAACCACACGCCCCCACCGCCCCCGCCCAAGACACTTACATCAGCAATAAGCAATAAGCAGTAGAGCTTCGTCGGTTGATATTTGGGCTGTGTGTATATTCGAAATGTGTATGTATGTACCGTATGTATATTTACTACAAACTGCCGTTCGTTTCGTTTCGGCTGGGCTTGTGTTATTGGAAACTTTCACGTTTTACGCAGTATTAGCACTTGCAACTATTTTTCCCACTCACTTCCAACCGAAATTTTCACCTCTTTTTCTCTGGCTCTGACTTTGGGTCTTGGCTCTAAAGTTTGTTAGTTTTTCCAGGTTTTGGCTCAGTTTTCTACTAATTCCGGATTACCACTGTACACTATTTAGCTTCAGACGACTTTGCGCGATTTAATACAATTTTTCTTGGTAGATTTATACTGCTATTCACACAATTTTGGCGAGAAAACGTTTTCGTACATCTTAACGCCGCCGCAAACATTTTCGATTAAACGGCGAGCTGACGACGGCCAGTCGGTCGGAGTCAGCACCAGTGCTGCCACTCGAGCTATTTTATTGCTAGATCTAGCTACTTTGAAACTGCAAGTCCTGGATCGCGTTGTGATAAGGCTGGTATATAAAATTCAAACTATTTTATCTATTGGATACCTGGGCATTTACGAATAAGTTCTGTTAGATAGTTTTATTTACTCAAATCCCCATAAATGTTGGCAGTCTTAAATTTTTGCTTAGCTATTTCTAGCTTCTTTTATATCGCCAATTTAACCCATAGAATACTGGCAGCACTGGCCAGCAGAGCGATAGAGAGAGCAGAGCGCGGGAGAGACCTTGCCTTTTTATATTGCATTAAGTTTGCTCTCCGAGCTCTGTGTGTGTTGGTGCCGAAGAGCGTGCGAGAGAGACGAGAGAGGAGTGCGCGCGCACAGTGTTGCTTTGGAATTCATTTTCTGTCGCCTCGGTTGCTGCCTCACAGCTCGCAGCTAAAACAGGGTGGCAACTCAGCGGCGCAACAACCAAAGGCCTCCGGACTCGCACATTGAAAACGCTGCAGTTGCGTTGTTGCTGCTGCTGCGAGGCAATAAAAGTAGTACATAAAACAGCCAGCACACAGACTTCCTACGGCTGTTACTTTTCCTGGAAAGTGTTCCGCCGCCACTTCCCGCATGCCATTCAACTAAAAATGGCGCCTAGAATTTGGATAAGAAACAAATGTGTTCAGAGCGGCGCGACGGGAAGCTTACGTAAGTGCAAAAAGCACCAACACGGCAGTGGGCGTGCGAAAGAGCCGGCACTAGAGCTGCGAAAACGAGTCGGCGGGAAAACAGGGTGCTCCGCACTCGCACAGCATAGCGCCACACAACACGATCCCCCAAGTAGAGTGCCGTCCCCCTGTATACGCCATGAGAGAGCGAACGGCACTCACACAGACGCACTTGTATATACAGGAGGAAGCGACGTCGGCAGCGCCGTCCGGCACTATTGCAGTACATAATGAAATCGACAAAACCGAAAATCAGAAACCAAACGGACCACTAGCGGGCTACAACTCTGCCACGGTTACAGTTTGTCGCAGCGCGCACACAGACGCAGCATACTCATGCACTCCTACATCCACACTCACAGAGACGCGTGCGTGTGGAGAGCGGCAGAGGCAGAGTCGTCGGCGGCGGTGGCAGGAAAGAAAACCCGAAAAAAGGCCAAGCAAAGTGCATCTCACCATGACAATGGCGGAAGAGCTGCGGAACCATACCCACACGCCGTCGTCGTTGTCGTCCGTAAAAAACACATGTTCGCATCTGAATCCGAATTCGGCAACCGCCTTCTTCCTTCGCAGGCAAAAAAATCTGTATACGCGAAAAGTTTAGCTGCTAAAAGTCGGCTTGGAGTGTGGAAGGGGAATTGATGGCATGGAAACCTTGCAGTTATTGATTCGCCTCGCTCATTGCGCAATGAAATGCAGCGGGGGCGGAAACAGAAAGAGAGAAAGGCTCGAACAAGCGTTAGAGAGCAGGGAGAGTGCTGGCTCTCTTTTCGCAAGGCACCTGCAGCGGCGGTGGCGTTAGGAAATGCAAATCACAAGTGCCCAGCCAAACGAGGAGCTGCTGGCTGCTTCCAGCCTCGAAAGTTCAAAGTTCACATGCAACGCGACGCGCTGCAGCGCATGTCCACCGATACATGGCACCGAGTCCCTTGGACTGCAGGCAGCTCGCACTTCCAGACGCCGAAGGAAGGTTTGTTTGCCTGTCCATTTGGGTATTATTGATGTTTTCCTTTTTTTAACTGGTGTTTCGACAATGCCAGGTGGTTTCTCGCATGTTCTAATTATCCCTGTGCTAATTTCAGATGGCGCTGCCCTGCCTTGACTTGGAATGTATTGAATTGCGCGGAGGAAATGAATTCAATTCTTGGAAGTAACAAACACAACAACAAATACAGCTCAACGAAGCAAAATATTATTAACGCTGATCGAGGAAAGCTGAGAATTTCGCGATTGGAATGTGTGTTGTGTTCCGCCAAAAAAAAAAAAAATTTATGTAATTGCCAATTAGTTTGGCGTTTCGTACGTGGTCAGCGAATTATCAGATATATATTTGTTTCCCACCTTTGTCACCTGATTTAAAAGACACGTGATAAGTACAAAATTCAAAAGAATGTAAATGAACAATACCTAAATTTTGAAAGGCGAGCTTTATTTTAATTATAAAATATTGACCAAAATTTGTACTTGAAAAAACAACAAATACATTTAGTTTAAAGTATTCGTATTTCAGTTATTAGAAGTATAAGATAATCTATGCTGTCATAAACCATCAAGTTTGGTTGCATTTCCAACGTTTATCAGGTTTACAACAAATGTTGTGATTTTGGACACATGACCCCAACACAGAACTAGATATTCAAAATTTTGATTCATTTATACAAAATTACAAGGATTTACAACTTATACCGGACTTGGGAAATTTTTATAAATGTTGAACCATTTTGAACTCTCGTGGAAAGGGTTAACAACAAAGACTGATTGTGAGTGATTCAGATAACTTTTTTTACTATGAATACAAATAAAATTGTATAAATTCCCATTAATACAAGGGTAATAGCTCGAAACTTTACCACAAGTCATGCGCCAGTTAACTCAGACTGAGAGTTTGTGCTTGGGATTGTGGCTAATCAAGTTCAAGACTTGTTCGTTTTGGCCTCTGTGAGGCAAAAGACAATTGCAAATTGCGGCGAACAATCGGTTTGGCGACGCGGCAAGTGTTGTGGTGTTTCTCGGGAGAAAGATCGAGAGAAGTGGAGAGCGGATGGATACTGCCAAAACAAATACTGTGAAATGTGCTTTACTGTCCGTGTGTTGGTGTTTGGGGAGAGTTTTAAGATTTTGAGCTTCGAGTTCGAGAGAAGTAACTTGTTTTTCAAGTTTTCAAACTACCAGAAAAGCACGCAATCCACTCCACAAGCTCAAACCAGACTCGAAAAAAAGGCCAGCCAACAAACTTGATGCGCTTCATAAAGAAAATTTTTGGGGGAAAACGAGAAAAGCACAAAAGACTTGCTTGTGTTTCCGTGTGTGCGTGCATCTCAATTGGACCCCACAGAAGCAGTGAGCCCGATTTCAACGAATTATTTAATTAGAATCAACAGAATATAACAACAAAAATATAGCAAATTGAAGGCTGAAGCGCTGTCTCGCTCACCTTGTACACAAACACTCAAACACGGATCAGCTAGCGCTGCCAACTTGTTTTTGTGTATTCTTATTTACAAAATTAAAATCGTTAGAATTTGACTTTCTTTCTACCTAATTGAGTTATTTTAATGTGTATTATTTTTTATCAGTTTCAAGCGAGTTGGCAGGACCCGCGGCAAAGGAACGCAACAATAACAAAAGGTGAGCGCGGCAAACACAACGACTCTCACACATACAGCTGCGTGTTTTAGTTGTGTGAGTGCCTCTGCGTCATTGTTGTTGCTGTTCTCAATACCTTTTCCTTTCGTATTTTTTTTATTCCCCGTGTTTCTTCACTGTTGTCTTTTATCAATTCGAAGCAAAGACAATTAAAAAAGTCCACACACACATGGGGCAACAGATGGCGGAACTTTAATTTATGTACATATGCATTATGTACGTAAATATATCAGAAAATGCGATAAGAAATTAGTCCACTAATGTACACAATGGCACACAATTATTAAGACTGTAACTGCAATTAGCGCGGCTGGTTGTCATTGATAAAAGCCACTTTCTAACCTCAAAGGACCCCCGGGAAATAGGGTAAATATTATTCCGACCAGTTAGAGTGTCGCGAAACGGACCAACCGCAACGAATGTGATTGATGCCACTGGAAAGTTTGCTTTGCCGCTCAGCGTAATCAGTTGGGGCCAATTGAGGTTATGCACGAATACGTATATTCTTGGCACCCACTCACTCACACCAAGCAGACAAGGGCGCGCACTTTATTGTTGTATTCGTAATTATTCTACGTACCTGGAAAAATATCTGGAGCTGCTCTCGTCGGTTTTAACACGTTTTTGGGCTTTTCACTTCTGCAAACTGGCAGATTTCTTCAAATTTTTCTCAATTATTACTTTCAGCTGCTAGTGGAGCAATGGGGTAGAAGAGAGAGAGAGAGGATAAGCGCGTGAGTTGCTTCTTCTTCTACTTCTTACATTTGCAACAAACACATGCAAACACTCGGCACACACACCACGCGCGCACACATGCACTCAAAATCGATTTTATGCTGCGATTGCGATGCCCCAAACGCCCACAACTCTTCTTCTATATGCCCCCTTTCGTTGCTTTTCGCAGGCAATGCACGTAAATTTACACTTGTGCCTAGTTTATTCATTAAAAACTCTACAGCTGTACGCGCACATACACACGATTTCTCGGCTGCTTAAATACATACATAATGTATGCCCGTGTATGTTATGTACTAAACACCGCCATGAATTTACATTGCTCGCAGGGAGGTGGATTTACTGGCACGCTGCCTTAACACTGATTTATGTTGACTCTGTTTAAATTTAATTAGTCGCACAGCCGTGGAAAATGACCAGCAAGTTACAATAACAAAGATCAGTGTTGCCAGATGCAAATATGTTTTTTCCTTAAAAAATCTCAAAAAGTTTAAATTTGCCCCTAAAATATTTATTTCATCGATTTCTAATTGTGTCTTTTATCGATATGAGTGACTTTAGCCAAGTTCCAAATCTTCTTAAAGAGACAACTATATGCGTTATTTTTCTAGGATTATTTGGGTAACACGAGTCCGGTCACACCAATATATATACATTATCTATAATGAAAGAAATTTTTTAATTATTAAAAAAAAATTATTTTTATTAATTTTACGGCGCAGTTACCTTGCCACAGAAAACATATTGTTTATTCTAATGCATTAGAGTGCCATACAGTCGTCTTGCTCGCACTTGTGTAAAACGCTATAGTGCTATCAAATCTCTAATTAATGCGCCAATGTCATAGCTGCATTAGGTGTTTTTTGTGGAAAGTCGTACGGTCACACTAAACAATTTGTTGTTAATAAGGTTGTTGTAGCATTTGCCTCATTTGTTTTGAAAAGGCCGAGCAAACCCGACGCGCCGAGAAATCGCGTGTAAAAATAGGCAGGCGCAGACTAGCAAGAATCGCGGGGCGCAATACTGAATACTGTTAACAAGTGTGTGGGAGCCGATTGTTGATTTCGCATCGATATTTAATAGAAGCCGCTGCCGAGGCGAAACATACACACAACACTTTGTTGTTTACATTTGTGCATTTAAAGTTTCCCGCAAAAGTTAACGCATAAAAAGTGGTTACTTGTGGTTTCCAGTTGTGCCAATACGAAAGTTTGCTAAATTACAGCCATCACAATTATACTTACAAAGTTTTCAACTCACTGAATGTCCGAAAATAAAGGCATAATGCTGGCCAAATCTGTGCAAAAACACGCTGGACGTGCCAAGGAGAAAGTAAGTTTGCAGCTCCAAAGGTCCCCAATCCAACGAAATTACTAAATCCAGAGTGCAGCATGCAACGCCCACGCAAGAATGTAGAAGGTCATAAAACCCACCACCACTCAATCAGCAGCGCACCCACCCTCAGCCCTCCATTTTCCACTGCCTGCGTGTAGTCTCCATTTGAGTAACGGCTTTCCAGCTCAAAACGGTGTCCCTGTCCCAGTTTCTCCAGCTGGGTCACAGCCAGCACTCCAAGCACTTGCACATCTTCGCCAGGCTTCCAGTTCTCAGATCTGCAGTAATTTCCATTCAATTTCCAAGCTTTAATAAAGTCCGAAACACCTGTCACAAAAATACCTAAAAAATCTATTATTTTTATTGTGTTTCATATATGCTAGACATTTAATTATAACAGAAGCTCAAAATGACAACAAAATTAAGTAAACTCTCTGATTAATCTATTTCTTTATTTAAAAACTAACCGAGTCTGGTTTATATAGTGAAAAAAGTATATTAAAAAAAGTAAAGCTGGCAAAATACCAAAAATTATTTTAGTAAAGTTAATAATGATTTTTCAGAATTACGCTCGGCTAATTAGAATTGTATTTCCCCCAGTTAATCATTTTTGAATACAATAAAAATAAGGAAAGGCACAAATTGTAGTTGTAAATCAAACGAAAGCGAGCATTCGAGTTCAGTTAATTACATGAAATTAAGCCGTAACTTTTTACGCAGCTGCCATAAATAACTATGAGAAATGGGTTTCATAAATAGAAGTTTCAGTTGAGAAATATGTACTTACATCCACCACCCCCCACAAAGATTTTCTTGAAAATAAATCAGTGTGAAGAGGGAGAAGTCGGTGGGGAGAACGTCTTTCTGTCTTGACACCTGTCTTATGTAGCTGGAAGGCCACTCTCCGATGTGATTTTCATCTTTCCATTCATGAGATGCGCTCGGGTTGGATGGATTTTGAATGTTTCATCTTTCCGCCGATGCGTACAAGTGAAAGTTGACTGTGGCTGTTGACTGTTGGTAATATTATTATTGTTTTTCCTGCGTTCGATGCGGCCACTAACCATACAACATATAGACTGGTCATTTCATACAACGAAAATGGAACCAAAAAT
>JAEIIJ010002584.1:0-19729 GCA_018904815.1 Drosophila ogumai
ACTGCGTTGCAAACTTCTGACTGAAATTATAATACCCTGCAAGGGTATAAAAATATACAAGAAATACAAAAAAATCCATAAAGACCCCCATGTCCATGCCCGTTGTGTTAATTGCATAAAACGAGACTACCCGCAACTCTCTAGAGGGTATAATCAACTACGCCTGGCGACGACTTTCAATTAAAAAAGAAGCAAACACAAAAACAAGAATGACAATCTGATGTCGTCGTTGTTGTGGTCCAAAGAAAAGCAAAAGCTGTCCCAGCCGCTGAATGCATTTTATGCACACACACACACACACCCGTAGTGTCCACTGGCAAGCCCGAGTTTCGCGAGTCCGAGCAATACAATTTACTAGCTTAGACGCTTTGCCATGAATAAATAAAATAGCCGAGGCACATTAACGCCCCGCTGCAGCTGCCATCTGGAGGCTGGTGGGGATCCGACTTGAAACTCGAAATCAGCCCAGAAACAGAAATACACTGAAATAAAGGGTTCCTTCCGTTCCTTTTGGATGGAACGCCAAGCGATTAAAGAAATGAAAAAGGATTTGTAGAGTTATATATAAAAAATATCATTGATAAACATTTAAAGGATTTATATTTATCATAGAAACCCTTAAATTTTAAACAATACTCAATAGTTAGATTATTTTTCTGTCTGCTAAAAAATAGACAAAAAAGAAGTCCAAAAACCGGACCGATGCGATATGGCCCACAGACCCCTCCGCCAATACTGAAAAACAAAATAAAAAAAATTAAAACAAGGCTCAGCCGGAGTCCGAGGCTGATCAGAAATAGCAAAGGCACAATTACAAAAGGAGCAGCTGCCCGGGAAGAGGTGTGGGCTCCAAAGGGGGTGGTCCAGGGCGGTGCTGCCTCTGCGGTTGCGGCGCGAAATGGCTAAAAGCAAATTGACGCCGCAACAAATGCCAGAGCACCGAGCAAAAGCAAGGCAACGCGCGGCTGCTGCCGAGGAAAACACAAAATCAACCACGCGAATGGACCAAGGCGATCTCGGCTTTAAATACACTTTAAAAGGGATATTGAGATTAATAAATGGAGTTGAACAAATAAATATATAAAATTAAATAAAATGATGAATAAAACTCCTAGACATTTGTCTGTATAAAAACTACTTATACTTTGAATTATTTTATAACAAATTTAATAGGATTTTTCAGACTTTCCAAGCACAAAGTATTCGAAGTTTTATGTTAGGAATATTATCAGCTAAAAATTAGGGAACATTTTTTCGAATAAACACAGTTTTCTTAAGATTATAAATAAGATTTAAAACTAGTATACTATTACAAGAATTCGTAAATAAGATAAAACAAAGATTGTCTTATCATTTGTGCCACTGAGCCATAAGGTATGCTTTTTCTTATAATTTAAACAGTTAAATAATTTGTTTTATATATTTCCCTTAATTTTTTACTTTACTGTTTATTGTAAGAGTATTACAAGCTTCGTTTTTCCAAACCAGTCTTCCTTATTTTTTCTTTGCTTTTTTATTGCTGTAATTTTTTGTTGTTCAATTTTTTTTTGCAATCCAGTCAAGGGTGTGGTGGCGTCGCTGCTGCAGCGCTGCCACTGCCTACGTCGCTGTCGGGAGTCTCGTGCAAAAAAAGATACAAATAAAAACAAAATACAACAAAAATAAAAATAGGAGAAAAAGGCAGCTTAGCTCGATTCAGCCAGCAGCCACAAGAGCCACCAGAAACGAGTCACGCTCAATGCTAAAGACAAAAGACTGGCGACTGGCGGCCTTTGCTACAATTGAGCCACATTTATGGTGGTGCGGCTAGATCTGCACTATAAATATATATATATGGATATATATGTGTGTAAATATATACACAGAAACAAAATAAAAATAATAAATTAAATAAAATTGTAAAGGATATACATATGAGAGGAAGAGTATATTCTGATATACAAATACAAATATGCCGCTTAAACATATCTAAAAATATTTATAAATCTTAAATTTAAATAAAAAAATAAATATATTTCAAAGAAAGTTTTAGTGTTACTTTGTTACTTTTTTATTTTATTTTTTTTTTGATAATATTTAAAAAAAGTGGCTGCAGGGTCAAAAAAGACTTCTTTCCTAATTAATTATCTTCTGACTGAAATTCTAGTACCCGTAATACCCTGGTATACTTCCATCCCATCTTTTGGAGCATAAAAAATATTGGTTCAATTAAAAACAATCCCATAATATTAAGTAAAATTAAGAAAGTGTGTATTTAATATTATAAATGATCTTAGAGATATTTTGAAAACAAAGAAGTGGTTCCTACATCGTATTATTTTTTTAAAGAATTAAAATCCCCATAATTTTTTCTCTCTGCACCTTCGATGGTGTGTGTGCTGGCGTGGTGTGCGGCTTGTGGTGTGGTTTTCCTTTGGTGTGGGCACCCGCCCAAGCGGCTACTGCCCATAACGGCTTTGTTAGTAAGCCAAAAGTCGGGCTTTGGCGATGCTGCCTGCGCAGTCGCAGCCGCCGTCGACTGCGCAGCCGATTACCGTTAGCGCCAGCCTGCTGCACGTGTATGGGTGTGGACTCCATTGGGTGACCGCTCTCCCCAATGTTCTCATTGCTCTCCCGATCGATTCCTCTCCCTCTCTCTCTCTATCTTAACACTATTAAAAGCAAAAGTTTGCAATTAACAAAAGGAGAGAGGGGTAATGGGGGGAATATATTGATAGAGGAGCCACTATAGGGGTTAAAGGGGTGGACCCATATCAAATGCCGCTCTGTGGCTTTTCTATTTATGCAACATGACATATAACATGAAATATTAGCAATAAATTTGTACGAAATTTTGCACAGACAAAAAGGCTGAAAAATAACGCCATGTGGGCTGGCACTTGTAACAATTTAATCAAAAAGTACAGCAAAAACTTGCAACAAAAAATAAATAAGGAGAGCTCTACACGTATATTAAAAGATAAATAAAGTTTTGTTTTCGCCTTTTGTGGGCTGTCTTGCGATGTGTTGAGATCGGGCCTGCAGATATGATGATATACGAGTGTGATCTGCACGTGGTCGCCTATATATATCTGGATTTATATATACACTCCGTTGTAGGCTTTAAATTTATGATTTTTTTTTTTTTTCGATTAACTGTTACTTCTTAGCATATGTACGTAATGGAGTTAAACCCTAACGAAGCGTGGGCGTTAATGTATTCTAATGCCTGCCGTGTCTTTAATCGATTTGCATGTTTACCACAACTATAACATTTATTGCTTGTAAATATATGTGGAAATATTTAATTATCATTTTTTCTTAACCTAACATTCTTGGTCGATATTTATTGCCTGAATTCACTAATTGCTGTTAAGAGTTTTGTTTGCCTTGACAATTGTTTAATTGTACATATTTGCTGTTAATTGTGTGATTGATATTTTTCTATCTAAATAAATAAGATTATTTGCATTTTCTTGGTTTTAGAAAGGTTGATAATAAAATTAATAATAACAATAACAATAAACTAAGTTTATTTTCAATTAAAAATTGTATATACATTTTCCAATACCAAAAGGCTTAAAAATATAAAATTTAAATATTGTTTGTTAACAATTTACTGGCTTTAAGTTTTCAATTTTCAATTTGCAGGCAGCTTTTGGCTTGGCTTCCATTTAATTAAAAGTTTTATGTGAACTAATAATACCCCTCCAGAAGCAAGCTATAGCTCTTTTCGTTCTCCAACTGACCGACAATAGGCAAATTGAATTAAAATTCGCTCTGAGGCTGTGGTCGTGGATCGCGAATCGCCTGATCGCTGGATCGGTGGCTATAACGATGGCTGGCGGCCAAGTCAGGGCTGATACGAGTGTCTGCACAGCTGTGCGACTCGTTTGGGCGTGTTCCCTGGCGGTCGTGGTGGAGTTCCCTCACTCCCTCCTTCTCCCACTGCAATGGCAATTGTTGAAATTGGGTGTAACTCCCCCCCGCCCCCGAACAAGGGGAAGAACCTAGGAGTTTTCCTCTATCAATGCCACTAGAGTTACTATAACCAGCAGCAGCGACTGCTTTATGGACGCAATCTGTTATCTGGTCATCACGGGAATGGGGATGGGGTAAATCTAGCCTAGGAACGGACACAAAATTATATGGAGAACTCTACTCAACAGACGCATAAATAAATTAGAAAGTCCCAGGCAGGCGACCTCTAAACTTTGTCGGGGCTTCTCGCCGTGTATTATTGCATATTTTATGAACTGCAGCGAATGCACACAATTGCGACCACGCCTGTAATTTAAATTAAATTTGTTTTGCTATATTAGGTGCCGCCACATACACTATACTATACTATATAGTATAGGAATATCCGTAACTAGGCGTATCTGTACTGACCGCTTCAATGATGAGTGTTTGTTGTAACACTGGAAGCAGAAAATAAAACAAAATAAATGTCTATTGCTTCCATTCGATTTATTTTCCGGCTTGGCTTTTTGTTTTTTGGTTTTTATAGTTTTTTTTCTTGCCATAAATTGCCGGTTTTTATTTATGTAGAAATGCTTCATTTTAATGGGGCTTTTGCGACATCGACAAATGATTTATATCATTTTGCGTAAAGTGCGAAAACTCACAGCTGATGTAATGCAAACCGAATTGATTGGATTGAGCTTTTTATTTATTTATATTTTTTGTCGGGGGAGTTTTAGCTTCAGGGGAGGAAAGGGGAGAGCACTCACTCTATATAGAATGGATGTGGATATGGATGTGGGCGACCCTGTTGCCGGTTCTAGACGGATGCAGGAACTTGACCACCGCCGAGACTTACTCAGAAATTAGCATAGAGAATGTGTTCGGCTCCAGCCCTATGACAATGAAAAATGAAAAATGTTTAGGTGGACAGGGGTCACTCAGTGGGTTTTTCAAGAGGAAATTCTGAACAGGAGGATGTCAGAGTCACTCAAAAGTGAAATGTGTTGATCTATATTTATCTTTTGTGAAGTAAAACGGATTTAATGTGTTATTTATTGATAGGGATGTGGAATAACATTAGTTTTTTTTAATGAAAACGAGTGATACTTTTTGCTTAGAAATTGTGAAAGCTTTTAGTGAAGTAATTTATGGGGAATTCGTAGGGATTTTTAAAATAATATATATATCGTGGGTGGTTATAAATTATATAAGGAAATATAAGTCCTAAAATGATTTTAAAGATTATTTAATAATTTCTAATAAATTTCTGGATTTATTTCATGTTAGGTATTTTTCATCCATAAAATAAGATCCCAAACACAATAATATTTATTCTAAATATTAAATAATATTTAGTCCCATCGAAATCTAAAAGTTCATCCACATGATGCGGCATATTGCATTCCATGCATCCATTTGGCATGCAGAATCGAGGCAAAACTCGACCATTTACCGGGCCACGTTCATTAGGCCTTCAGTTTGCCTTTTCCCAATATGCAGGCCAGCCCGAATGACCATGCAGCCGCAGAGGCTGGAGATCGGAGAAATGGAACTCTTAAGTGCGACCCAATTGCAAGGAAAAGGCATTGGGAGAAGAAGATTCCAATGTGCAGTCCATTTCCTATTCTCCTCTATATTTTTTTTCCTATTTTTTTGTGGCTAGATCAGGGCAATCATCCAGGGAAAGAGAGAGGCGGAGGTAAAGAGATCAGTGCGGGGACACAGAGAACAATTTTAGGGGAACTCTAAAAGCCATATTTATCGATTAATAGCTTAAATATATTATTTTAAATATATTTTTATTTTCAAAATAAAATTAAAATTGATACTTTTGTAATTAAAAACAAAAAAAAAATTATAGTTTTGACTGAACATTTTATAAGTTTGCTCTTTAATATGCCATAATTTTTATTCCATATAATTTTCCCTTCATTAAAACTTCCATCTTTTTTATACCTTATATCATCGCTTTTTTTGTAGCAGTGCAGGCACACACAAAAAGGAAAGCACAAATTGCCAATTCGATGCGATGCGATTTCAGGAATTTAGCATAGTTTGTGGCTTTCATTTGCATTCAATTTGGATTTTGTTGTTGCTGGCTCTGCATTTTATTGTCATTTTACGTTGTCTAGCAGCTACAGCAGCAACAAAAACAACAACAACAACAACAACAACAAAGCCAACAATAATCGACAACAATAATGGTAACAACAACACACGAATGCCACGCGCCTACTTATGTTTTGCCATGTGGCATGTGAAGTGCAGCTATAGCCAAGATCCCGTTGCCCTCACACACAGATCTCCCCTCATGTCTCTCTAGCTCCCCTTTTCCTGGCATTTTCCCCTTGGTTTCCCCTTGGTTTTCCTTGCCTTTTCCGGGCCCAAAAGATAGATCCACATCCACGACGTTGCCATGTTCAAGTTGAGTTTTCTGCCTCGCGTTTGCCAGTTAAATTGCAAAACACCTTTGCAGCCACAGCTGAAGTTGTGTTTGGTCGATGGAAAGCGGGGGGTTTTTCCAAAGAGAAGGCACGGGGGAAATATATCCAAGGAGGGGGATCCGAGCCAGAAATTACACTGCAGCCTCTGCATGCGAGTGTATGGGATGAGATGAGGGGAGGCTCTGTGCTGTGCTCTGTGGGCCTTTTGATCCGTTTTTTACTTTGTTGTCTTTGGCAGAGCGCTATCCTATGGATCGTATGAATAATGATAAGTGGGGGGATCAAAGAGTATTTATATAAAGATTAATAAAATATCATTAAAATTTAATGATATATCTATTATATGAATAATAAATAATTTATCAAAAATATATTATAATATGACGGAATGTTTCACTTCAATGTTATTCTTAAAATTTAAAATAAAACTTTTGCTCGAAAAATAATTTAAATTAAATTTTTTAGGAATTCATAAAAGCTTTAAAAAATCACTAAGAGTTATAGGTATACTTTTATAATAATTATTTATTAATTTATATATTTTAGATATTATTAATTTATATACTTTAGACTAATACAATTTTGCAAAATTGTACCTTTACCATTAAGTCCAATTCCTGAAACCACCCTCTCTCTTCCCATATGCATATGCCTAGCTACTCCCCCTCCTTGGAACCTGGCTCATTGTCATCATCATATTGTTGCAGCCTATGTTGTTTTTGCCTGGCCCGCGATTCGAGCCAAGAGCCTGCCAGCCAGCCTCCAAGTCTGCGAAAAGTATCCAATCCAAGCATCCAACTCTGGCCGCAATCTCGGCGAGATCTCAACTGATAGAGCAATGATGTGTTGCCTGGATGTGGAGCTGGAGTTGGAGTTGGAGCTCCTCTATGTTTCGCATACTCCAGTTTTGGTTTCTCCTCCTCTTTGGCTCTTTTTTGTCTTTCGATTTTTGCCCGCTTTTGTCTCGGGCTGCAAGCCATTTTCGGTGCCATGGCAGACGACGACGAGAGTGTGGCGTCCACAACATGTTGGTGGAAATTTATGTCATCCCTTGTTGTCGTGTTGAATCTTACGATGACATTTCCAACATAATTTAGGCCCACGCACCCACTGAGAGAGAGTGTACAGGAGATTGGGATGTCTGTTTTTAGTCAGAGAAGATCGGGAAAGATCGGAGACAACGGGGACATCGGGTACATCCTCATCCGCATTAGCATCCCAGGCATCATCCATGGTTTAGGCTTTTGGTAATGGGTGTTGAATGGCGTGGCATCGCTGGGTATTCATTGTAATTGAGGGAATGTCTTATTTCTACATTTATTTTAAAATTATTCCCTTTATGTAGATATTTTGAATAACATTTATTTTAATATATGTATATACCCCATTTTAAATATTATTTAAATACTTGGCTATATTTAAAACCTGAAACCTCAAATGTCAACAACAAATTGCTTCTCCTTGCGGTTTAAGCCGTGGGTTAAAATTGATTAAAGGCAATTAAGCCGTTTTAGACTTATGACAGCCCATAAAGAGTCGCTAGTAGCTGGGTATCGTATAGCCCGAAAATAAAAAACTTGTCTACATTTCCCGATCGCGACTCCGTCTCCTGTCTGGCAGTTTGGCATTTTGGCAGCGTTGACGATGACACCAGCTCCAGCTCCGGCTCTGACATGGCGATAAATTTGTAGCGTGCGTGGATGGCTGAGTTTGAGTCTCAGTTTTAGCCCGATGTCGGGATCTCTGTGGTCTGATGCCTCCGATCTCCGGGTGACGCTCTGAAGACGAGGCGTGGAGTCGTGTACAAATCATTGGCATTGTAATTTAATGTATCAATTGCTTTGATTTGCCAATTTCCAATGCTCGTCGAGTGCGTCGGAGGCGACGAAGGTATCGAAAAAGAAAAAATTGTGGCACGAGCAGAGCTTAAAAAAACAACTTGATTGCACTTGAAGAATAAAAAAAGAAGGGAAAGGTGTAAAATTTAATGAAATAATGGGCCAAAAAATGTAAATAAAATTATATTTTTAATAAAAAGAAAATTCAATTCAGGAAATTACAAGTTTTTATAAAAAATTAAAATAGTCAATTACATTTTTTACAAGGCATTCTTCAGCATTTATACATTTGCCTTCAAATTCCCAACTGGTTCGGTTAGTTACAACATTTAATGCAGGAGTCCTTTCGATTTATATATCTCCTTTCGATCGATATTACATGCCATCCCTAATAAGGAAAGTGGTTTCCCCTGGCTATTTTCCAGCTAAAATCTTTCTTAAATTTACCTTAAAGGCAGCTTAATTTAATTTTCTTAAAATTGTAATAAAATATTTTTTTTTTTGTATAATTACGAAAACCTCAATCCTTTCAATTTACACCCATTCATTTTAGGATCATGAGCTAATAAAGCCCGATAAAGCTATTAAATATCCCCTAAATAAAGTATTTAAGCCTTGACGAACAACTTTCCCATCTTCAGGACATATTCAGCTCCCAAACACTCCTTGCCTGGCTTTTTTTAATGGCTTTTTCTTTTCGGCAGTTAAATGTTTTTCGAGTGCACTCAAAGAGCAGCACTTGAGGCTTGATTAGTGTGATTTAGTTACAGGCCGTGTGCCAGGCGCATGACACAAGCTTCAGTCTTCAGAGTCTTCAGCTCCTCGGCCTGCAGTCTTCAGTCTTCAGTCGCTGGTCTTCAGTCTTTAGCTCCCAAAACTCCATGGCTTTAAGATGCAGATACAAATGCGGCGCTGGAGCTAAGTCGTCTGACTTACATTCGGCATACCGTTGAACGTTCGTTCGATGCCCCTCGGATGCCGCTTGTAGTTTGCACAATATTTGATTCCATCAGGAAGGAGCCCCCACTACACCCCCTCTTAAGGGGGGTCTACATAGTAGTTGCCCCGTGGGGGTGGCGGGCGTCGTTTCGCTGGGCCCACTGTGCGCAATTTGCCACACGAAACTGTGCCAAACATCTGCGCGCCTTGAGTACCTTCGGCTGATTTTCCAGCCTTAACTTTTTTTTTTTTTCCTTACGTTTCTGCGGCTGCCGATGCCCGAGTAGGAAATGAAAACATCTGCTGACTGATTGCCCCCTGGTTGCCGTTTTTTTTTTTTAGCCAAGAAAGTACGATCTTACGAGTCTTAAGACGAAGTCTCAATGCACTCTCCTAAATGGTTCTTTAAAAAACAAATCAGGAGCCTATAGAGGTTTTCTAGGGAAAGAAAGCAAAGAAAATTAAGTTTTTAAACTTTAAATTATATAATAAGCTCACGGTTACAGATAATTTTCCTTTTTATTAATTAAATATACATTTTCTTAACCCAAAAACAAATCCTTAAACCTAAATTAATTCCCAAAGTAAGCCAACTTTCAGTGAGTTCATTCGAAAGCCAAAAGTCTGCCCAATCACTCAGCTCTGCCTCAGCCTCAACTTCAGCCCCAACTCGGTCTTAGCCAAGTTATGAACTACAGTTAGCCGGAGTTAGCCCCGTCCCGGGAAATGTGGGTCTTCATGGATCCATGGATCAATGGGATACGCGTGATATCCTTCGGCTAGATTCTGTTTGTGCTCTGCGCTTTGCACGTCTTCCGTTTTGCCCGATTTCGTTGGCCATAATTGTGCCATTAACGTGGCCAACTTGGCTTTCCTGCCCCCCCTCCTCCTCCTCTTTGTACCCCCCTTTTCCCTCTACCCTTTAACAATTCCCATTCCCTTCAAACTCTGGCTTGTGTCTACATTTGCATCCGTTTAAGTTAGCATTTTGTGCCCAGCCTTTCGAAAGTCGCATTTAACGGTCGTTCCTAATGTGCGCACTGATGCGCTTTTCCACCTTTAAACACTTGAAAAAATGGGAATTAAATATCTGCAAATTTTAAATATATGAAAGGGAATGTGAACGATTTTACGATGTACAATACTACATAAAAAAGGTTATATATGCCTTTTAATATTAATGTGGTTTCAGAAATATAAACCAGAACTATTTATTAAGCATGTACATATATTATTTTTGTTTTTCAAGATACACTTTTTTAATGCTAAATGTAACCTCTTTAATATTTATTTAGCTTTCTAATCCCCATTTTCCCCCAGTGCACAGCCACATTCGAACCTTACTATATATCCCCCCGATTCGATTCGGTTCTTCGGGGCGTGTAACTGGGGCGCAACAATGGCCATTTGTGGCAACTGGCACATAATCAACAGTTGCTTAGTCAGGGCGTTATGGATCGCCTTCGTTCGGTTCCTCCGAATTTCCACATTTCGATCCAGGCCACCGTCGGGTTTGGGTTTAGCCATGCTCGTTATCATAATGTGTTGGCTCATTTGGACGGACAGCCTCGAAAAAAATCTCTGGGATGCCCAGAAAGTGGGTGGATCCCTGTGTTCCAGGCTGCTTGCTACTCCTCTGTAATCAGCGAGGTGTGAGTGACCCCAATAAGGTTACAGCTCTCTGGGTGGAAAAGATCTGGATTTGGGAAATTACTAGGGAGATAGTTTGGAAAATTCCTAGGCTAAACTATAAGCTATGAGAGGATCATCATATTAAAAAGCATTTCGGTCAGCCATAAGCGTTTAGAAAGGTGGTAAAGCACTGGCCCAAGCCTGATGGCTATTAAATGGCACATTCCTTGACCTTTCTGGGGGATTTTTTTTTACTCAAAAGAAATATATCTGGAATTTCTGCAATATAATAACTATTATATTAACCTATTTTTAAAACAGCTTTTAGCTGCTTCCCTCTCTCAATATTTTCAATAAACTCAAAACAATATTAACGGCTTAATCGGTCCAGTCTCCTTGAGCTGCCACAAAGAATCCACACTAACGACTGTTGCTCTCATATAGTAATAGTAGAATATGATATTCGTAACCCCAAATATAATTGGCCAACATGTTGGGCAAGAACTCGATCATCTGAGCGAGTGACTGCTCCACTGGACTGCAAATTATGCCTTCTTCAATTAACGCCCCGAGAGACTGTGACCAAATAACCGACTAATGTCTAGATTCTTTCGTGGCAGACTGGATGTGAAACCAATTACCAATTATCTACTGTTTTCCACACAAATTTAGCATAATTTGGCCATTTTTGCGTTCAAATTTGTGGCACAATTTGTGGAAGTTGGCTGTGGTCAGGGCCAACAAACGCCAACCATGGCCAAACAAGGTGGGGCAGTTGAGGGAAGTGCACGGAAAATAAATATTTAAGAAAAAGTTAAATAATAAATAATATATAAAATATATATTTCTTTATTATTTTCTTTTCCTAGAATATTGAATGAAATCATAAGAACATTTTTAAAAGTTTGTAATCTTTGAAAAGCATTGAAATTAAGAATAAAATTATATTTCTTGATTTAGAGATTTAATTTATCAGCTCTAAACTAAATTAATATTTTCGTTTTTGTAAACAAAAAAATCGCAGGGTATTATATAGTTATATATAATATTAATCACTTAAATCTATGTTCAAAAGACATATTTTGAGTTAAAAAAATGGTAGAAACTGCAAATTTTAATTTTTAAAAATAACCAGCCTATGTTACCCCGTTTCCCTGTGTGTATACCCCAGAGTTGACTCCGCCTGACTCCAATTGTGGCCGAAGATTATTATTTTGGCTACCGACTGACTGCCAGGCGTATTTCGCATAATCGAAAGTGACCGAACCGCAGCTATTTGACTGATCTTTTGTACACGGCTATATGCCACTCGAGTAACGGTCGATCGATGGTTATGCACAGGTTGAAAAAAATAGAAAAAAAAAGCACAAAAAAAAAAAAAAAATAGCAAAAAATGATTGATGCCAAATGGCGGAGCGCCCCGGCTAATACAATTTAAAATTCAGTTAAAAACAAAAGGCAGAGTACAACAACAAAATAAAGCGAAAAAATGAAAAGTATTCATGGATAGATCGGCGGCATATAGTTTTAACCGCATTTCGCCAAAGGCGTAACACACTCTAAACCGGAAGGGTAATTAACTCGCTTTGCGATCACGCCTTTGCATTCAGAGATCGGAGATCGGCGGAGATCGGGGAGCTCGGATCGGGCATCCCAGATTGATGGCGGAAGGTATATTAAAAAGCTATAAGTTTTGGCTTTCCGCTGCGTATTTCTTGGCTTTTCTTTTTCTTGGCTCGATCTCCTATTTATGCTTCGACTCGGATGATTAATAATCGGGGCAAGTTGGCTTATAGGCAAATGCCTTCGTTCACAATTATGTATGTTTCGGGGTCTGCGGCCAGGATTGATGGGTGTATAAAGTCTTCTTTTATGCGGTAATTGAGTGTAGATGAGCCAACCTTATTCAATGGCTTTATTATGCCCACAAAACTTTGGTTGCGGTTTTTACTCCCAGATCTTGGGATGTAGGAAACAAGTTGCTATAAATTCCATTGGAACAGTATGGAAATTTAAATAGGGTATTTAAGGAATTTTAAAATTTCTAAACATAAATTCACCATTTTGTGCAGTGGTTTTTGAATTTAATAAAATATTATTATTAACCTCTTAGGTAAATTAATAAATAAAATCTAAAATAAGAAGATTAGCTCCTGAATATGATGTTTGAAAAATTTAAATTATTCAATTTAAAAAATGTTATAGTTTAGACTTTAATAATACTTATCCTTCCCCAATTTAATTAAAAAACTCATCCAAAATTAAATGCGATTGTTTCATTTATTGATTTTTTATTTTTCATAACGATCTCTTTTGTTTTTATTTTTCATATATTTAATAATAATAATAATATAATTAAACGTTAAGTAAATGTTATAAAATTGATTTTCCGTTTTGGTTTTTATTATTAATTTTTAATTTTGTTGTGTTTTGCTTGAGAATTGCAATATTTAGCTCTATAAATATGTTACGACTTACATTGTACATAAGATTTACATTATATCGTATATAAATTTATGTATACACACTCAAAATATCCAAATATACATAGATAGTATATAGTTTATATATATAATCCACAAAGTTCCGAAGTAGTTGAAGTTAAGACTGGCATATATATGTCTATATACAGAAGTAGTATTATTGTTTAATTAGCTACACAGTTAAGGTGGTTTTTTAGAGTGGGTTTAAGTATATTTTATATATATATTAAGTATATAGTTTATAGAGCTTCCCTTTAAGTGGTGTGTGTATGTTTATATAGTTTATGTTTTGATGCTTCACCGTCTTTTTCCATTGATTGCATAGCTAATTTTTAGTGTTTTTAGTTTTAGGTTTTAGTGGAAAATGGTAACTACTTAGAGATAGGTTTCCCTCTCGGAGGCACGCTTAAGTAAGAGTTAAAGTAAGATTTTCTTCAAGTTTTTTACTCGAGGTTTCCTTTAGGTTACTTTTAAATTTTTCCTCAAAGATTTCCCCCAAGTTCTTCCTCTTCAAGCTCACGAATACAGCAACTTGGGATTATTGTTGCTAATGTGGCTGCTGTTGTTATTGTTGTTGAGGTGCGATTTCTTTTCCAGGATCACCGAGGACTGGTCATCCTCCTCGGTGTCCCCCTCATTTCCCGCCAAACTGTTTGGCGTGTACACCCTATTCATGAAGGTCCTGATCTCATCGAAGTACTCCTCCCGCTCGGCCACGCCCGAGGCGGAGCTGGGCGAGTCCCGGAAGTTGCTGCCCTCCGCCTCGTGCTTCTTCACATGCCGATCGAGATTCGTCTGCTGGCCAAAGGATCGGTCGCAAAGTTCGCAGCGAAAGGGTCGCTCCTTGTTGTGGATATTCCTCACGTGGCGCTGCAGATTGGAGGAGATGCTAAAGGCCCGGTCGCAGTATTTGCACGGATACGGCTGCTCGCCGGTGTGCGTCCTCAGGTGCCGGGTGAGATTGGCCGAGCGGGGGAACACCTTGCCGCAAAACTTGCAGGTATAGCGATCCTTGGTCTTAAGCGGATGCCCCACGGAGGAGCCCACAGTTGCCCCTGTGGCGAACTTAACGGGCGGAAGCGGCCGCTTTGAGGCGGCGCCGGCGGCGGCTCCCGCCAGCAAAGCCTCAATGCCGGGCCGTCCGCCCGCTGGGCATAAAAAAGAAAACCGGCTGCGATAGATTTCCTCCAGCATCATCGGGTGTATGGGAGGATTCTGGCGGTTATAGTGGGCGGCCAGGGCAGCCTCAGCGGCTCCGGCGGCCGCTGCAGCCGCTGCTGCTGCCGCTGCGGCTGCCAGTCCCGATCCTGATCCAGCTCCAGCTCCCTCGGACATGCTGCTCAGCTCTCCCCCGGCACTGGTGGGAGGTGAGGGTGAGGGTGTGGGCCCTGGCGAGGCTGTGGGCGTGGGACTGCTGCCCTTGTAGGACTTTTGCGACGTCGAGGACTCGCCGGAACTGTGGGATTTCCGCGTCTTGAGCGGCGGCTCGCCATCAGTCTCATCCTCCTCGGTTCTGGTGGAGGGCAGGAAACGCATTAGGCTGGAGGAGAGCAGGCCAGGACTACCAGGTGGAGCCGGGAAATAGCCGGACAGGCGCTTGCGGCAAATGGAGAGATCCAGAGGCGCATCGCCGGCAGTAGGAGCATCCGTGGGCGGTGGAGTGCTCACAATATCAATGGATTTCTGAGGATCGGGAAGAGATAAAAAAATATAGATATTAGATTTAGGTACAACAAAGGAAGCCAAGGTTATAAAGACACTTACCCTATCATCCTCCACCTGCTGCTGATCGGGACTGCCCAGTCTCTCGGGCTCTGATTTCATTTCGCTTTGATCTTCGTTCTTCTCCTCCTTCTTGACCTTGGCCTCCTTCTCCTCCTCTGACTTGATTGTCATGTCCAGATTGCTGTGACGACTCTCAGCCTCGTCCTCCTCCTCGTCCTCAGCCTCCTCCTCATCGCCTTCGGACACATTCAGCAGGGGCTCTCTCTTGAGTTTATCCTCCGACTTGACCGACAAGTTGTGCTCCTCATCCTCCGCCTTTAGCTGGGCATCCGTCTGGTGTGGTGAACCTCCTCCTCCCTGTCCCTCCATGGGTCCCATGCCGAAGGGCAACTGCTGTCGGAAGGCAGAGTTCGGCGAGGTCATGCCGGGCATGCCGCAGCCCATGTCCATGGGGGGATTGGGGAAGAAGAGCGGGAAATTGGCGGCTCTCAGTGGACTCTGCGGGAAGATTCCCGGCAGGCCGTACGGCGGGAAGCCGGGGAAGAACGGCGCTCCCGTGCGGAACATCAGGAAGGGATTCGGCGGCGTCGACATGGCGGCAACAACGGCAGCGGTGGCAGACGAAGACGAAGTGGCAGATCCTCCCGTAGACTCTCCTCCCGCAGAGGCGGATGTGGCTGTGGCTGTGGCGGTTGCCGGATGCGTGGAGGCCGGATGCTGATGAGGATGCTGCGGATGCGGATGCGGCTGGTACGGATGCGGATGCGGGTGGTGGCGACTTAGCGGCGACTGCTGGTGCTGATGCTGCTGGCGGTACGAGCCCGTTGAATCACAGAATTTTTTGTGCTTGGTCAGCGAGGTCAAGGTGCTGAAGCTCTGATTGCACTTGTCGCACTTGATCTGCATGCGGCAGGTGGCATGCATCCGCTTGTGGCGGCACAGGTTCGAGAATTGCGTATACGCCTTGGAGCACACCTCGCAGGCGAAGGGCTTGACGCTGCTGTGGATGTGCTGGTGCTGCTTCAGCCCCGACGAGGTACCGAACGTCTTTCCGCACTCCGGACAAGGGTGACAGCGAGCGCCGACGTGGTAGGCGCGAATATGCCGCTGTAGATTCGAGGGGTCACAGAAAACCTGCAAAACAGATCAGAGTTTTGGTTGAGATTGGTTGCGATTGGTTGTTGGAATAAATATATAAAGTACACTAGAAAAAATGGGTAGAAATAGGGTATAAATAAATCTTAAAAATATATTTAAACTGGAGGATAAAAGAAATCCTAAACTATCTTATTTATTCTGTAAAATACATAATTTTCTTGCCTAATTTATTTGAATTCTGTTTCCAAATTAAGTCCTTTATTTTCACTGTACAATATAGGGAACTGGTTGGCCTGATCTGGTTCCAAAAATCAAATGAAATGAAACTGAAATTAATCAATCATCTGTTGGCTGCGTAGCTTTTGCCGCTTAAACGGATCTGTTTTTGGCTAGACAATAACCGACGATCGACGATCGACGACTCCGACGCTCTACCGACGCTCTACCGACGCTCTCCGAGATTACGCAAAGGTAACCGGAGCAGCCATAAGCAATAACAACACAGCATCTCCTCCCACGAACACCTTCGTCAATTATTAACATCAATTGCTACAATTGTCATTGCCTCGCAGCTCGAAGCATCCATCACCGCGCCTCGAATGGCCACCGGAATTTGTGTGGATATATCAGGGCTGGACAATGGACAAAGCCCAGTGACTTTGGCCCTTGGTAAAGTGAAGGGAGATGTTAAATAACTTGAAAATAATTTGAGACTGAACAAAACAAATTTATAAAAAAGGATATAGAGAAAGGAATTTAAAAAGGCTGAAATAAGTTATTGTCGAGCCAAACCAATCCAAATTTAAGGTTTTATGATAGAAGAAATGGTAAAGAAATAGTTCTACAAATTTCATAACAATTATACAAAATAGAACAAACCCGCTACAATTAATAGTTTTCCAAGGTTTTGTTAAAATAAATTTAACAAAAATATTAAAAGAGATTAAAAATATTCTCATCTAATAAAACTTTAATATTTTTTCATATTTTCCATGCAACCAGCCCTAAATCCGTGCCCAAGCTCGCACTTTTTACATCGCAGTGACAGATCCATGAGGCTTCTTGGTGTGTAGGATTAGGGGCCAGTTGCCGGAGGGTGGAGGTGGAGGTGGAGCGGAGGCAGCCTGGCATCCCGTTTGGAGCTCTGTGTGTACCCACTTCAAACTTGATTTCGGTCAGCAGCTCGACTCCCCCGTCGCCTTCTATATATCTCTCTTTTTTTTCTGTACGAAACTGTTATGCCTAATCATGCTGTCATAATGCGCTACGAATTCATATCAAACGATGATCGAGGCAGCCTTTTTTGTCTATCTCCATCGCACAAAGGCTGGGATATAGGGGGAGAGGGAAGAGGAGAGGGACTGGTGGCTGGGACGGACAAGAATAGCTCGTGCTATAACTACATCAAATGGATTAGATTCAACTACTCTCCAAAAAGGCGAAAAACGCCACAAAAGACCAGCGACAACAACTACAACAAAAAAAGATATATAAAAAAGGGGAAAAAAATTTTAAAAATAAGGAAAGAGGGGGAAAATATATATATAACGACAACGACGATCATGGTGTTACAGTAATAACAATAACAACAACAGAGGGGAAACAGAGAGGAAAATGGGTATAAATATTAGAGATATAAGTGATTTTTCTTTTAATGATGTTAGAAAGATATTAAATTAAATATATTAAAATAATATTAAGATACTATTTTTTATATATAATTTGGAGTAAGTTTATTTAAGTTTTATTTATTTATATTTATCTGACCCATTTTTGTAGTTTACTATTAAGAAATATTTACCTAAGAAAAGTGCAATTTTAAATTTTTTTTTATAGATTATAATATATATTTCTAAATACGTTAAGCCAACCTCTTAAATAATTATTTAAACCCAATATAAGTGTTCCGATTTAAGAAACATTTCCCAAAGACAACCCTCAATTTCTTGCAGTGCTTTGAAAGATGAAAAGCAGTTGTTGCCTCAGTGGGTTGAGTGTAGGTGTTTTTGGCATTCGAGGAAGGAGGAGCGAGGAAGTGGAGTCTCGACGAGATCTCTGCCTTTTGCCATGGAATGTGTAATGGAAGGGGGGACACCAACAGAGAGTGGTAGGAGGGGACAGAGGGGGCAGATCTAGGAGCGTACGTTGGGGTCAGCCAAGGCATCAGTGCCCGCGGCTGCATGGCCTGAAGATGGGATCAGACTCTGGTAGCCTAATGGAGTTGAAACTTCTGGTTAAAGTTACACGGGAAAAATAACTAAAAGGCTATCAAAATAGGAAAATAATATTTTTCACTAATAGAAATATTTTATAAAAAAAACCAAAATGTTGTAAAAGGGTTCAAAGAAGCTCTCTTTTTTTTAGAAACAGTTCCTCTGTAAGATTATCCCTTTTTGAACATGCTTTCACAGATAACCCCACGCATTGCTAAGCCTATTTAACCCCCCACTTAATAACCCCTTAACCCTTTTGAACCTACTCAGGCTGCCAAAAAAAACCTTGTAGATCCGTGGCAAATCCCTTTGGTAACGCTTTAAGCCCAACTGCTTAAAACAAACAAAGCTGACAGCTGCAAAGGCTGAGGCACCGAGGGAGAGATCTTTGAAAGCTCAACGGAGCCCAGCGAAAGTCTTGGACCCGAAAAGATCGATCATCATTTGTTTTGGGACCGGAGTGGCTCCCGTTTAGGGATGGGTTTCTTCTACGGTCTGTCTCTTTTTTTTTACCCTTTTTTATATGGAAAAGAGTCGGTTTGAGGGGGAACCACAATGCGTGCTACTTACATGCCACCGAAACAATTACAGAGCGCTAAGTAAACTAACTGTAATGCGCGGCAGACATTGGAAATACCGTTCGAGGTTCGATTTGGAAATGGAAAAAGGGAAAATCGAAAAGCGGAGACCAGAGACCACAAGATCGTAATCAACATGCCATTAAAACATCTCGGGAAGATGTCGAAGTCGCCGTGGCAGTCGCAGTTGCGATGACAATGACGCATGAAATGGATGGATCTGGGATCTCCGATCTTGGATCGGATGATTCGATGGATGGATGGATGGAGCGTTGCCTCTATTCCAAGCCCTTCAATTTCGCTTTGGCTTTGGCTTTGGCTTTGGCATTCAAATGCAGCCAAGAAGATGAACAATGCCAGACAATGAAAAGTGGGGCTGGGACAGGGTTTCTTCATTACCGAAAAAAGCGCTTAAGTGTTTCGCTGAGAGTACACGCCCTGATTTCGGGCTTTTTCTTGGCTTTTTCTCGGCTTTTGAGCGCGTGCTCGGCTCAAAGGAGTCACCGGGGGTAATGGTGGGAGGGTGAAGAGACACACCGTCTCTTAAGAGCCAAGTTAGCAGCCCGCGGCTATTGATCCGCTTGAAATCAAAAGTCTTTTTATGTGTTTGTTGCCAAGCCGAAAAGCTGATACAATAATTAATGACGGCGTAACTTTTTTTTACCGAAGGTTAATGCCGGTAACAGAAGCTATATGGCTTTGGATTTTGGATGCTCTCTCTTTATCGTCATTGCAATTGTTGGGTTTTATGGATCGGCGGAGGAGGGTGATCTTTTAATCTAAAGGTTCTTTGTTAGGTAGCTTCTTTGGCTTTAATTTTTTTTATTTAAAATA